>CAMOHE010052526.1:0-80161 GCA_946598075.1 Artocarpus hirsutus | reverse complement strand
TAACCTGAATGAGTCAACTCAAATCCATAAGAAGGAACACATTGTTAAATGCTATTTTTGTAACAAATTTGGGCACTTAAAGAAAGATTGTCAGAAACGTAAGGCTTGGTTCGAAAAGAAAGGTAAGCCTTGTGTTTTAGTTTGTTTCAAATCAAATTTAATTGAAGTTCTTTATAATACTTGGTGAATTGATTCATGTTCAACAACTCACATTTCTAATACGATGCAGGGATTCCTTACAATCCAAACCATAAGAGCAAATGAAAGTTTTATTTACATGGGAAATCGAGATAAAGCTCCAGTGGAAGGAATTGACACTTATCGCTTAATATTAGATACTAGATAGTATCTTGATTTATACCAAACTCTTTATGTACCTTCTTTTTCTCGCAATTTAGTTTCTTTATCAAAACTTGATGTAGCGGGATTTTATTGTAAGTTTGGTTTTGGATCTTTTAGTTTATATAAAAATAATAAATTTATTGGCTCTGGAATCCTTTATGATGGTTTATATTAGTTAAAGCTTGATAATCTTTTTGTTGAAACTTTGTTAACCATGCATCGAAGTATTGGAACCAAACGGAGTTTAGTTGATGAAAGTTCTGCTTACTTATGACATAAACACTTGGGTCATATATCCAAGGAAAGGATAGAGAGACTAGTAAAGAATGAAATTCTTTCGAATTTAGATTTTACTGATCTCGGTGTGTGTATTGATTGCATCAAAGGAAAGCAAACAAAACACACTAAGAAAGGGCCTACAAGAAGTATACAACTTCTTGAACTCACACATACTGATATATGTGGACCTTTCGATGTTCCATCCTTTGGTAGAGAAAAGTATTTTATCACTTTTATCGATGATTTTTCATGTTATGGTTATCTTTATTTATTGCATGAAAAATTTCAATCTATTGAAGCCTTTGAGGTATTTATTAATGAGGTTGAGAGGCAATTGGATAAAAGGGTAAAAATTGTAAGGTCAGATAGAGGTGGTGAATACTATGGAGAGTATGACGAGTTAGGGCAATGTCCAGGTCCATTTGCTAAGTTCCTAGAAAAGCGAGGCATATGTGTGCAATACACTATGCTAGGTACACCACAATAAAATGGTGTAGCAGAAAGGCGTAATCGTACATTAATGGATATGATTAGGAGTATGTTAAGTTATTCATCTTTGCCCTTATCTTTGTAGATGCATGCATTAAAGACCGCTATGTATATACTGAATAGGGTTCCTAGTAAGGCAGTCTTGAAAACTCCTTTTGAGATGTGGACTAGAAGGAAACCAAGTTTAAGGCACCTGCATGTTTGGGGTTACCCGGCGAAAGTGAAAATTTACAATCCACATGAAAAGAAATTGGATTTTAAGACGACTAGTGTTATTTCATTGGTTATTCTGAAAAATCCAAAGGGTATAAATTTTATTGTCCTACCTATAGTACGAGAATAGTAGAATCTGGAAATGCTAAATTCATCGAGAATGGTAAAATTAGTGAGAGTAGAGAACCACGTAATGTGGTCATTGAAGAAGTTAGGGTAGAATTACCTCTACCTGTAACTTCCAAAATTGTTCCTAACATTGTTGTACTGCCTAACAATGTTCAAGAACAACAAGTGAATGGCCAACCACTTCACGATGAAGTTGTACTCGATGAACTAATAGTAGCTGAACCACAAGAAACAGTATTAAGAAGATCTCAAAGAGAAAAATGATTTGTTGTTCCAGATGATTATGTGGTTTATCTACAAAAGTCTGAAATTGACTTGGAAATCGATAATAATCCGATTTAAGATCCAATTTCGTTTTCACAAGCCATGGAAAGTATAGATTCTGACAAGTGGCTCAATGTTATGAAAGATGAGTTAAAATCTATGGATCAAATTCAAGTTTGGGACCTTGTTGAGTTGCTTGAAGGTTGCAAGAGAGTCGGGTGTAAATGGTTCTTTAAGACCAAGCGTGACTCTAAAGGCAACATTGAACTGTACAAGGCTAGACTTGTTGCCAAAGATTTTACTCAGAAAGAAGGCATTGACTACAAAGAGACCTTTTCACCAGTCTCTAAGAAAGATTCACTTAAAATTATTATGGCATTGGTGGCTCATTTTGATTTAGAGTTACACCAAATGGATGTGAAAACCGCCTTTCTTAATGGAAATTTAGAGGAAGAAGTCTATATGGACCAACCTGAAGGCTTTTCAAGTAAAGGAAAGGAACACATGGTGTGTAAATTAAAGAAGTCAATATATGGACTTAACAAGCTTCCCGACAATGGTATCTTAAGTTTAATGATATCATTACTTCGTTTGGATTTAAGGAGAACACCGTTGATCGGTGTATATATATGAAGGTCAATGGGAGCAAGTTTATTTTCTTAGTCCTATATGTTTGATGATATTTTGCTTGCTGCTAACAATTTTGGTTTATTACATAAAACTAAGAAATTCCTCTCTAAGAACTTTGAAATAAAAGACATGGGTGAGACTACTTATGTGATAAGAATTGAAATATTCCGTGATAGATCACAAGGATTGTTGTGGTTGTCTCAGAAAAGCTATATTAACAAAGTTTTAGAGAAATTTAAGATGGACAAATGCTCAGCATGCGTAGTTCTGATTCAGAAGGGGGACAAATTCAGTCATATGCAATGTCCAAAGAATGAATTGGAACAAGCACAAATGATTCCTTATGCATCTGTCGTTGGTAGCTTGTTGAATGCTCAAACTTGCACCAGACCCTACATTAGTTTTGCTGTTGGGATGTTGGGAAGATATCAAAGTAATCCAGGAATAGATCATTGAAAAGCTGCAAAGAAAGTTCTTAGGTATTTGCAAAGAACAAATGACCATATGCTCACTTATAGAAGATGTGATCATCTTGAAGTGATCGGTTACTCAGATTCAAACTTTGTCGGATGTGCTGACAGTAGAAAATCAACATTCGGTTATATGTTCTATTTGGCCGGAGGAGCAATTTCATGGAAGAGCACGAAGCAGTCCGTCGTTGCTGCATCCACTATGGAGGCCGAGTTTGTGGCATGCTTTGAGGCCACAAGCCATGGTTTATGGCTGCGAAATTTTATTTCGGGACTTAGAGTTGTCGACAGTATAGCCAGGCTGTTGAAAATTTATTGTGATAATGCCGCAGCAGTCTTCTTTGCCAAGAACGACAAGTATTCTGATGGTGCGAAACATATGGATATTAAGTACTTAGTCGTTAAACAAGAAGTTCGAGAACGTAAAGTGT
Organism: Artocarpus hirsutus; assembly: GCA_946598075.1. Classification (NCBI taxonomy): domain Eukaryota; kingdom Viridiplantae; phylum Streptophyta; class Magnoliopsida; order Rosales; family Moraceae; genus Artocarpus; species Artocarpus hirsutus. Next base: position 76,914 of record CAMOHE010052526.1, on the reverse strand, counting down.
CAATTGAACAAATTAGCACCAATCTTATGATTACAGATCCTTTAACAAAATGATTACCACCCAAAACATTTATTAAGCATGTTAAACATATGGGTGTTTTTTAGACGTCATTAATGGTTATGTATTATGTTTATTTCAGTTTAATGATATGACACTTTGAGCTCACTTATTATGTTCCTGCTATATCATGTTTTCTATTTTGTATACATGATTGTTATAAATTAATGTTTAACAGGATTGTCTCATTGAAGACATTAAAGTAGACTACTATTGTACCTCTCAATTATGAATCATGTTAAATAGATGTCTAATTGTATAGTACATGGAAGGGACTACACTAAATTGTGATGTACAACCGCGATGACTCACTTTAGATTTTCTGTTTGATTATGATGTAGAGTATTAGCCAATTTTAAGAAGATTTAATATAATATTGTTGTGCACATTATAGCATTATTAAACTAACAAATGAATATTATATAGACCAAGTGGGAGAATGTTAGAATTATGGTCCACATAATTGAAGGCTTATAAAATTTATCAGATTTATTATTTATTTATTTAATTTAATAATTATTTAAATGCTAAAATTCTATTGGCTATGAGGGGTTACAACTCTTATTAAAAGATGTGTCTATTTCTAAAAATATATGTCTATATTTGAAGAGATATGTGTTTTGATGGAAAGACACCTATTAATGGTCTATAAATAAAAGTCTAGTCCTCTCTCCACTTAATAAATTTGTATTCTTTCTTTCCATTAGAAAAATACTTAAAGAGAAAAACTAGATTTTTTTTATCTGATAATTTTTATTTCAAAGTTTTAAATAATTGAAGTTATAAATCAATGTACGCTTTAAATTTTTTTCTTTAAAATTTTTTGAGTTTTAAGAGTTTTTGAGAACTACATATATCAAAGTTTTGCAGCTCCTGGCACTTCATCACCCACGACCCGGCCGATCCCAACTCGGTCATCGACCTTCTTTTCCCTTCCGAGTCAGCTCAGCAAGACCAGCCATTGGAGGACCTCGTCTTCAGGTTCGAGCCCTTCATCCTCGCCGTCGAGTGTACGGACCTGGATTCGGCTCAGTCCTTGGTTCCCATGGCTATAGCTTCCGGATTCAGGGAGTCCGGATTCACCAGCGCCAGTGGAAAGCGCGTGATAATCGCAATTCGGTGTTCTATACGCCTGGAGCTTCCGTTGGGAAGCAAACGGAGGATCATGGTGTCGCCGGAGTACGTCCGGTACATTGTCGCGGTCGCGAATGAGAAAATGGAGGCGAACCGGAACAGAACCGAAGGGTTTTTCCAAGCGTTACGAAACAATGGCTTCGTGTCGGTGAATGCGACGGTTGAGTGTGAGAAGGGTTCGGTTTGCGGTGGTGATTCTGTGGAATTGGAAGGAAAAGACGAGGCTTTCGATTCTGGTAAATTTGATTTTCTGGTTATTTATGTTCAAGTTTATACCTCCAGATTTCAATTATGTGTAAAGTTTTATTCCTTTTTGGGGTTAACAACTCACTTTCATCTCTTCCTTGGCGAATTTATGTAGTTTACTGGATGAACTTGTAATCAAGCACTAGTTAGGTGCTATGTTCAAAGAAGAAAAATAGAAATGATAAATCTTGTATTTTAAGCTGTTAGTTACAAAGGATAAACTCATCACCTAGTGTTTGGTTCTGGTTTATTCATAAGCTCCGAGAATAAAATTTGTCAATTGAAGGGTAGAACTAGTCATTGACCTAAAAAGAGCACAAAGTTTGCATGCATTTAACATTTAGAAGTAGAATCTCCAGAACATCCAAAATACAGGGTATACTTTTTTGAGAAAGTTAACAACATGCCCTGCAAAAAGGACTCTTAAATACATGAAATAAAATAGTATATACCCCTTGATTTTCTTTTCTTTTGTTTTCCCCCTTAATATATTGTGTTGAGTTTTGTTCCACTTCTATAAAGATAGCCATTTGTCTTAGATTTTGTGTTAATTTATTATTTTCATCGAGTCTTGCACTACATAGCTATAGAACTCAGTTTTAAAGGAAATAGCTAGAAATATCATTTATTGATTGAAATAACAATGAATTGCTGTTTGGCAGTACGAGTAGTACTATTACTTACAAATATGCATTTGATTGCAGGATACCGTTCCTTTTAACGTGATATTAACGTCAAAGCAAAGTCTGAGTCTTTGAAACATTGGCAGGGTTCGTTGAAGTTCCCAATTCTAGTCTGTCAGTAGTTAAGATGGACATTGTTGATGAACCCATTGAAAAGCTTTTTCTTTGGGGTCACTCGGCTTGTAAATTGGGTAGCTCATATCAAAACGGAGTTCTTGTTTTTGGTGGGTTTGGTGGCATGGGAAGACGTGGAAGAAGAAGTGACTGTTTGTTGCTTGATACATTGTCTGGCACATTGAAAGCAGTTGTTGCAGAGGATGGTCCGTCCCCGCGCTTGAGTCATACCTCGTCTTTGGTTGGAGAAAACATGTATGTTATTGGAGGCAGGGCTGGTTTGGAGGATATTCTGAGTGATGTCTGGGTCTTTAATACAGCTGAAAATGAATGGAAGTTCCTAGAGTGCTCTGGCGATATCTTTCCTCCTAGGTTAAGTATTCCTCTTCTTCAACAGGCATTATTCCTTTGATTCTTCTTTTCATAGCCATTATCTTTGGCTTACCATTTGTATATGTCAATCTCGAAAGCATAAATTAGTATTAATTCATTGCATATTAGATAGTATTTTACATTTATATGTCTTCTTAATCACTTGAATGTTCTATTAAAAAAGTCAAAAAGTGCTTGATTATGGGATTAAATTATCTTAAATTGTAAATTTATTTTTAACAGGCATTGACATGCTTCAGCAGTTATAGGCCCAAAGATATATGTGTTTGGTGGACTAAACAATGATACTGTCTCTTCATCCTTCCATGTCCTCAATACAATTAATATGCAGTGGAAAGAGTTAGTCCTTGGTGGTTAGCAGCCATGTGCCCGACATTCTCACTCTATGGTGGCATGTGGATCTCAGCTATTCATTTTTGGAGGATATGATGGTGAGAAAGCACTTGGAGATTTGTACAGTTTTGATGTAGAAACAAGTCAATGGAAAAAGGAAGAGGTAGTTGGAAGCAGTCCGCGTGCAAGGTTTTCTCACTCAATGTTTGTTTACAAAAACTGTGTTGGTGTTGTTGGCGGCTGTCCAATTCAACAACATTTTCAGGAGTTATCATTGTTTGATTTACGTGTTCGCATGTGGAAGCATATTAAGCTCGATTCCACCGATAAAGATTTGTTTCTGTGCAGCACTGCTAATGTTGTCGGTGACGATCTTGTCATGATTGGTGGTGGGGCATCTTGCTATGCGTTTGGAACAAGGTTTAGTGAGCCAATGAAAATAAACTTGCTTCCCCTGAATTCATTGGTTGGTAATCTTTGCTCTGCTGAAATTGGAGGAAGGAATATCATTCAAACATATGAAGAGGAAAAGAAAGAGAATGCTGGAGGTTTAGAATACCCACAAAATAAGCATCCGCAAGCTTTAACTGAAGATCCGGGGATGCATTGCGAGATTGATCTGTCATGTGAATTAAATGACAGAGATCAGCTGCTCGCTTCTCCATGTTGGGTTCTACAGTTGGAAAGAAAACATGCCAAAATGGGGAAGGATATATTGAAGAAGTTTGGATGGTTAGATCTGGCAAAGAATGTTTACTCTCGTGAAGATGGGTTACGTATTTGCTTTCCTGTCAATGAGAATTTCTGTAGTGCACTTCATTCTTGGGGGGACACATTTGAAGGAAAGATTGGCCATTTACTTGAACCAACTAAAGTGGAAGGATCAGTTCTCAATGATGTCATGTGTTTGCAAGCCTTGAACATTCTGAAGGAATGTTGTGTGGTTAAGGTAGTATATGAGGTTGTCTTCCAAATCACCCTTTCAAAAAATGAATGAAGCTGTAGCTACTCTAATCAAGGATAAAGGCCTACCTATCACACTTCGAGAGGAGCTATCCACAAGTTTTTTTTCATTACTATTTATTGATTTATTTTATATATAATCTTTTAATTAAAATTTTGCAAGACGAGTTGCTGACTGGGATTTTGTTGGAAGCTTAGTATTATTCTTAGGGGCCGTTTGTTTTGCATATTCGGCCAACTCTTTGGATATATGTTTGTTTCGCTCAAAATTGAAACCAAATGAATCCTTTGAATTCAACTTTTCAAAGTTCTACGCCCACCCCCTTGAACTCTTTGGACTCGGATATGTGTTACAGTAAAAGTTGAAATTCTTTCTCCTATATTTGAGGGGAAAAAAATTCTAACTTCTTTATTTGATATCCGATTGAGATGATTTTTCTTTCATTGCGTTCTTAATGGAGAGAGGAATAAATCAAGATTCATATTGTATATTTTTTAGGATCATGAGCATTAAGATTTTTTAGATTTGTAAATAAATCTAAAACTTTTTTCGCTATTTATCCAAACATAAATTCTAATTTTATTCCATATTCAGATTAACACTTGAAATGCAAATGTAAATATCAATTTGGATAGCAATTCAAATTACGAATTCCAATCACATAATTTAAATTAAAATAATCCAAATCAACACAATTTAAATCCATTCATTAAACGAACGCTTAGTTTAGTGGATTCAATTTTCATCGTAGCATTATTTTACTTAATACTCTTACTTTGTTGACCCCTTTTTTCTTCAAATATAGGAGTGACTTGGGGATATCATTGTGCTTCCAATATCATCTTTCAAGAATCCTTTATGGAATTCCATGAGGGGGAGCTTTGGCCTATTATTGCTAAATCCCTTAATACTTGCAGCCTTGCTCGTCAGGCAAGTTATTTTATATGAACATTGGTCAGGCACTTGATGTATATGCGAGAACATCAAAATGGTATTTTTCACGGTTGATTCCCTTTGCCTGCTACCCAAAATGTAGATATGTAATTTAAAAACCAAGTTTCGGCATTGGATCGAAGAAGGTACCATTTGAATTTTCCTTGCCTAATGGGACCCTTCTGTTTGCTTTCTTCATATATATTTCATACATGCCTCAAATATGCTGGCACGTTATAGGGACGAGTTGCACAAACAGGCACGAGGGATAGTACCTTAGAGATTCTTGTGGGAGAGAGTGGCTGGGTTGATCATCGTGAAAATGGAATTATTCATTGTTTTGATGCTACCAAGTGCATGTTCTCTTGGGGAAACCTTTCTGAGAAACGACGTATGGCACAATTGGACTGCAAAAATGAGGTTCTTGTGGATTTGTTTGCTGGAATTGGATACTTTGTGTTTCCATTTCTTGTCGGGTATGTTTTCACCAGAGTTTGGCTTTTTTACTTTTTGATGTGTGGTTAAGATTTTCCTGGGGATAGGATACTAAAGCAAAGATTTGGCATAGTGTGCTATTGGAGGTAGTTTATTCTCGAAGAAATCAGAAAATCAGAATCATGTGATGAATTTCAGAATTTAATGATTACTAGAATTTCAATCTACGTCAAAAAAATAGTTATAGGCTCGTGGTAAATACTTTGGTGGGGGTGGAGTTTGGCTTGGTCACCTTGTGCGTTTCATTATGAATGATAATTGTTGTTTTGAACCTTCAGATAGAAACCTGAGCTTTTTCCCATGCTTATGCTCTACCATCATGTAGTCTGCAGTTTCTTCTTTTTAAATTTGTAAAATGGCTTTAGGTTGAGTGATGAAGTTGGTTGAAACAGGGCCACGGCAAAACTAGTTTATGCTTGTGAATGGAATCCCCATGCTGTTGAGGCACTTAAACGCAATCTGCAATTAAATTCAGTAGCTGATCGCTGTTTTGTACTTGGGGGAGATAACAGAGCTACATCCCCTAAGGTATGATTGCAAGAAGGTTCTTGTTCAATTGTGAACAAATGTATCAAACATTACTCAACTTCATTTCATATTCGCCCTGGAGTTATTCATCCAAAAGAGGGAGTGGCTAGAATCTTGGTTGCTGCTTGTTGCTAAAATCTAGGTTGTTTTTTTACCGGGAGTGGCTGATCGAGTTTGTCTTGGTCTTCTTCCAACAAGTGAGGGTAGTTGGATCACTGCTGTTAGGACATTATGGTGATTTATGGCTGCATTTCAACTCGTTCTTTTACCATATTTTATCTATTACATATTATTCTTAGAAAACTAGCCCATTTAGTTCACAGTTTTAAACAGAAATTTAAATTTGTGAAAAAAAAAAAAAAAAACTATAACAAAATGGTACGAACTATGATTCGAACCTACGAAACAAACGGGTGGGCAGGTTAAGTTCTTATTTTATATGATATGATGCAGTTTCCCTTTCAAGTTTCTGCAGTCTTGTAGATCAAGTTTGATTTTCTCTTGAGAATACGGGAGTGAGGGTGGGATGTTACACATACATGGGAATGTGAGGACTCGGAGGAGGGTTCTTGGATTGAGCATGTGTCAAACTCAATAAGATTGCAAGATCTGAATGTAATATCAATTTTAACTCAAAGTGCAAGCACTTTAGATAACGTGTTAGCTCTCTTCCCTTGTCTAGGTTCTTAAACACTGTTGAATGTGTCTTGCATACAGGTGTCAGTTGGGTCGTCTCTGTGGAATATTTGGAGCGAGTGAAATGGTATGCTCCACACATCCGTCATCTTGTTGCTGGTGTACGATGTATTCAGTCAACACGCACATGATTTATAGTTGGATGCTCCGGCCATTGAGGTCAATAACAGGGTTTTTTTTGTCTTTCAATTCTGTGTCGGTGAATTATAGCAAATATAAATTGTGATGTCATCGATGTGTGAATTCACAAAGTTTGAATTTTATCCGAGTTCAGTTGCTTACAGCTTCCATGAGCTGCCTGACTTATAGGATGTTGATAGGAGGGAGATACAAAATTGAGAGAAGAAAGTCGTATAACTTAGGTGAGGAAAATATTGAGCGAGTGGAGACTTCGTCTTATGTTTGGTGTAGTTTCATTCATCTAGATTATCTTTGAGGTATTTTGTAGGATTTTATTACCTCACTTGCTCACCCTCTTAATCCCCTTATTTGACTCTATCAATAGGTCATAGTATTTAATCGTTGGATTAACTTTTCATTGGCTCGATTTACAATTGTCCATGTTAAAATATAACTCATAAATATTTTCAATTATATGTTGGAAAGTTAATTTAAAGGTTTAAATAACATGACCTACCAATACGTTCAAAAAACATGTCCTATTAAATTTTGCAGAGTATCAAAGTCCTTTCACTAATCCTCTCACGCTATATTTTTTCCCTTTACCAAGCAAGCACATAGGGTTGTCAACCGCAACCAATGCGAGCCAATCCTTTTTTCACTTCTTTGTGGGCTATCACGCAAGCCAAATTTGATGTTGGTGCAAACATTTTTTCAAGATGTCCAATTTTGATACATTGTTTTCTTAAAAAAATAAATAAATTTAAACTTTTTAGTGTGTTTGGCATATCAATTTGAATTCATGAGTTTGAATCGTGTACAGTGTAAAACTCTCAGCAGTTAAAATATAAACCAAAAAAACAACTATAGTGTAAAGCTTTCATATATTACAATATTTAAACTTATTTTTCCAATTCAAATAAGTTTGTCAAACACACTTTATTTAAATTATGGTAAAATAGATGCTCTAAACCGTGTTTTAAATGTAATTTTTTTAAAGCCAAGTTTCTGAGCTCATTCATTGCCCTAAACTGTTGCATCTTAGAGACAACTGCACTATCTATGCCTATGGCTCGTCCGGCGGTGCTACACCGTCTCGAAGTTAAGGGTGCTCTTCCCATATTATTTAAAAAATAAAAAATATAAATAACACACACAAACATTGCACGTTGGGAGCAAGTACGTACTGAGTAAACTTAATCTCGAATGTCAAAGTACGTTCTAGAAAGTATTGAGATACAATTAACGGAGTGTCCACTTTTTTTTTGGTTAAAGACAGAGTGTCCACTTAAACAATCTGAATATCCCTGCCAACAAACAATCAACCAAACCACAAAAAAAAAAGAAAAAGAGTTTACATCTTCCCTTATAAGAGAGAAATGAACAAAGAAAGTCATGCGGTTGACTGGGAAAACGAGTGGCTGAGTATTAGTAAAATGTGAAACCCCAGGGGCTAAATCTGAAATGTCAAAAGTCTTTTCTAGAATGCCCTTCTGTGTCTAGGCGACTACCCATTAACTTGGATATATGAAGCAATTATTTGCTTCAATCTACTTACATATTGTTGACGAATTCATATTTTTTTATTAAAAAATTAGGTGGTTGGATATGAAAGAATAATGGGAACCGTTAGATAATATTACAATTACATTAGTTCTTAAAATTTTGGTGAAAATTTAATTATTTAGAATTGTGTCCACCATTTTTTTCTCCCCTTATCTTATTAAAGAATTCTCTTTGCTTGTATCTCTGTTATTAGTGTTTTTGTTTTTGATAATTATGTTGTAAGGTATAGAAGAAAAATTCAGATTTATTGTCCTTAATTTGTTGTCTCATTAATTGTTCCCTAATACTATTTTGAAAACTTATCTAAATTTAATAAATATGAAATACTTAAACAATTTGATTTGAAAAAAAAAAAAAAACAATGTTTGACAGGATAGCCAGTGGAACAACAAATCTAAACTCATATAATATATTAGTATGACACAAATCATATCAAAATTATATTTGGACAACTCATCTAAATTTAAGAATTTGGCTACATAATAAATACTAATTACCAAAATTACTTGAAATAATTAAATGATTTAGGAAAAACAGTATTGGTGGGATAGCTAAAGGGACAAAACAATAGGAAATTAGTTTTGTTTCTTACATAAAAAAAGCTATAAACATAAAAGAATAGTATATCTTTTTATCATATCAAATCATATTTAACAGAACTTAACGAAAATTAAAGGGTTATAAACTATTTTGTTTTCAAACCCTATAAAAGAATACCCTTTTTTTCTTGACAAAGGAGAAATGTCATACCATTAATACTATATTTGAACAATCGCAAGATCCTATCTTAATTTTTCTCATCTATTAATGACCTCATGGACAATGAAATATTTTAATGGCCACTTATTTTACGATGACAATATACATACATACATACATACATATATATAAATATATATATATATATATTATATATATATAATTATTATTCCTTTAAAAGCGGCAGCGTTCTGTAATCAATCATATTCAATAAGGAAAAGTTCTGTCCTAATTTAGACAAACTATAAAAATTTCTGATTAGCATTAACTTTCTAAAACTTGACGAAATAACCCCAGCAATTTGTCAAATTGATATTTAAAAAAAAGGTTTTGGGTCAACAGATAGTTAGTTCAAAATTGAACCACCATAGAAAATATCAATCAAAACCAACACAAAGTTTGAGTGTGAACACTAAACACGTTTTGTACTTGATCATATAGTCCAATCAGCAAAAATGACAAGCCAACTAAACCGCGATCTATGTTAGATTGAAACATAAAAAACAAAAGTTCGACCAACTGATAGTAAAATTTGTTTGTCGTAATCTAGTGTGGGGGTGTCATTATGAATGGACAAAAGGCCAAACAAGATGATCAACGTAATAAACAATGGTCTAGTTTTTCAACGCCGTTATAATCCTGGGAATTACTTAACCAACCACAAAGAAAGTCCTTTTACAGTGCAGACCATATTTAAAACGATTGTGTTATTGGTCAAAAATTTTTTTTTTTTATAAATTTAATAGTTAAAAAATAGACACGTATTAATAAATTATTTTTCTGCTAGCACCCGTAAAATCCCAACAGAAAGAGCACAAATTCAGCCAAAAAAAAGAAAAGAAAAAAAAAAAGGATGCTTTTTCCCTCTTTTTGGCCCCTCGCCAAAGTGATTGGCTGCAATCACGCCTGGATAGCAGCTCTTCAGTCGTTCACGACAAACAGCGACTAAAGCAGAGGCGTTTTGGGTGGGCCTCACATGGAAGGGCCAAAAAAAGTGCCTACGGTTGCGCACAAAAAGGACCGTGTGGGCCCTACTCAAACCGTCTTTTTTCCAACATGCGGGCACGGAAAAGGAGATTTCCATAAACAAATAATTATTTTGGGTGCCCTTCGGACGCCATATGCGTCTTGTTTGCCTTTTTGTTTCTTTCCGACAGGTATTATCCGAGAATTCTAGGGTTCATCAAATTCGGAATATTTTTAACTTTATATATAAAAAAAAAAAGGACAAAATATTTTACAGATAAAAGTATATTTATGCACACTTAGATAATGTTGTAAGGCTTGTCTAGGAGCCCGGTTGGAACTATTGATTACAATCAATGAACAATTTAAAGTTTTCGAAATGTATAGTAAACTGTTGCAATTTAAAGCTCTTATATGGTATAGGTTTTAAATTAACAACTTTAGTTTAAAGTTCCAACCACTCTCCTGAACAACATAATAGCTTATTATGTTAAAAATATTATGATGTTCAATAAAAATTTATAAAAAATAGTTTAATGAAAGTATGATAATTCACAAATGCATCAATTTTTAATATTATTTCTCGTCGTGACCACAATGTTCAGTTGGTCATCCCTTCTATAGATAAATTGAAGACCAGAAAAATATTAATTTTTAAAGAAAAGATGTAGCTAATCTTGCAAAATATATTTTACAATTGAAGCTTATTCCACACACGATCTTTGCATTAGAGACTTCTCTTTTTCTATTATTCGATTGCATTAAACTTTTATTCTATTGCTTTCAAATATATTGAATGTAGTGCGAAATCAAGATAAATTGGCTTTATTTTCTACCATAAATCAAAAAAAGAGGATTCTAATTGATGGTACGATTTAGAAAATAATAATATGTTGATAATTAGTGTTTTTAGATATTATCCATCAATTATTTTGGTTTTACAATATTTCTTACCAAGGAAAAAAAAAGCCTTTTGACACCATATTTATTGGTGCATTGGCGGACAAAATGATCGAAGCTCATTTACAACCGCTAGGGTGTTTGAGAGAGTAAATTTAAACCACAAATAGTATAAAGTACTCAATGTTATAGTATAAAAAATGTTACAGTATAAAACAAAAATATGCTACAGCGTAAAGTTCTCGCATGCAACATTATGTACTTCAAACTCTAAAATTGAAACTTTTCTTCAAAATCCTAATACATCTGGTCATTCTATTCTGTTGTGTCTCTAATTCACTCCACCAATATCAGTTCTTAAATATATTTTTGTAATTGTATCCTTTAAAATTTTCATGAATGTTTTTCTTTAGTGTATTACATATTTCACATCAAAGTCCATAAATATATCATGCCTCATGTATTAATGTCGGAAATCCTTCTTCTAGAAGAGTCCAAAAACTTTGATTGCACAACATACTTAGTGTCTGTTTAGGAGGGCTTTTTAGAAGCTATTTTTAACTTTTTGAGCCTAAAAGTTATTTTTAGAAGTATCTAGATAAATTATTAGACTTGTTTTTACACTTTAAAAATACTTAATGTCAAAGCCACGAAATATAACTTTTTAAAAAACCATTTCTAAAATAACCTTTAAAACTTATACTAATATATTAATAATAGATTAGAAGCTTAAATATAATCGTTTTAACCTATTAAAATTTTTTTAAAAATATAATTACAAACATGTACTTAAAAAATTATAATTTTTGCTTATTTTTTTTTACCGACAAAAGCAACAAACGGCCAGCGTCGAGAAATATTATTGTTTTTTGTCGAAGTACACAACTATATATGGCTTTTTTTTTTTTTTTTTTTTTTTGTCACGTTTCTTCCTAATTTGGAAATCTCATTCAAAGTAGTCTGACTTCACCAGCTGGCTGGCACGCGGACACGGTTGAGATCTGCATGCGGATGGTGTTTCGATGCCGTTGTTTGTTGTTTCTTTTTTGGCTTCAAGCCGTCCTATGCTATGGCTGGACGCTTTTACCCCTGCTTGGATGCTTTTCTTTCCTTTGATTTTTGCGGTTAAGTTGCCTATTGGACGTTATAATTGCTTTTTCATTTTTGATCCCCCGATGACATGTCACATCTTATTTTAATCCCAAATAGATAGTCAATGGCGGAGCAAGAGACATTTCGAGTGGGGCCACTATTGGGTATTTTCCAGCAAATGGTTGAGAACACGCAGCGTGCCAGCACAAGGACCTTCGAACAGGATCATGGTCAAGATACACAAACCTCAAACTGATAGATCAAATTTATTGGAGAATTTTTTATATATCAATTATAAACATGTGTTTAGAAAATTAGTTCAAGCCAATTAATTTAAACTTAAACAATATAAAACTCTTTATTGTTACAATATTTTAAATCAATTGGTTTAAATCAAGGTCTTAAATACCTTATAAAATCAAGGATTGTATCGAGGTCTATATATCAAATCATTAGGGTGATTAATCCGGACAAGACATATGTCGAGGTGTCAAGGTGACTAGTTCGGACATCACATGTTGAGGTGAGGTGTCAGGGTGTCTAGTTCAAAAAATGATGTGTCTGGGCATCGAAATAGCATATGATGCAACACATGTCCCTGACCCGGTTATGATCGAAGAAGAGAACCGAATTAGAAAGATCTTCCTAGGACCTTTCAAAAGAAAGGAAGTCTAAGGAAACCCGTAAACCCGAGAAAGAATGCAACTTGTCATAATGTAATGAAAAGCAAGAGTAATCATCTGATTGTGATACAAGCTCGATAAATAAAGCATTTGGCTACTCATTTAGACATCCTCTTCTACCACCTATATTAAACTCTCTATTAATGTTTGCTTGGATTGAGCATCAAAGTGTCTTCTACAGGCAAACCCTTGGTGCCTCCCAAGGACGGAGCAGTTGAAGCATGACGAAGAGACAATGCAAGTAAAAAAGAATTTAATGTTTGAAATCAACTTCAACAATCACCATGAAAAATATTCAAATTAATATTTTATTAAATAGAGATAGAGTTTTCTACTACACTTAGTGTGTGAGACACAAATATAATTTTCTCGTAAATGGAGGACGACATATTTCAACTACTCAATGTGACACAACACTTTTATAATTTTTCTTGTAAAATAAGAACACAACTAAAATTTCTTTAAAACCGCTATGTGTAAATCAAAATTAAAAAAAATTAAGTAGAGGCACATGCCCTAGTTCTATATAATATACCTCCGGCATTGTCCGTAATTTTAAACTGTCCCAAAATATGTCTCAAATTTATAAAGTTGTTTTAAATAATTCTTTCATCCATTCAATAATTAAAATCATAGTAGAAAAAGGAATGACTTTCTCCTTAAAATTCGTGTTCTAATATATAAAATCACAAACTTAACTCTCATTAAAGGACATGGCCCTTACTTTTTTTTCTTTGAGATTTTAATAATTAGATAGACAAAAGGTCCGATTGGAGACAACTAGATGGATTGAGAATTGTTTGAGACATTTCAAAAGTTAGAGCTTAAAAAGGGATTTTGCCTATATTTTGGAACCTTGTGTTTGGTAAATGAGTTCAACTCATGACTTTGAACCATCCACAATGTAAATTAGCTCTTATGTGCTACAGTGTAAAGCAGTAATATGTTACAGTATTTGAACTTGTTTTTTGAATTTAAACTCATTTGCCAAACACTTTTTAACCTTGTGTTTGACAAAACAATTGAAACTCATGAGTTCAAACTGTTCACTCTGTAAAGCTCTCACATACTATAGTGTAAAGTAAAAATATACCACAATGTAAAGCTCTTACACACTTTAGTACTCAAATTCATTTTGAGTTCAAGTTCATTTATCAAACACCCTAGTTGTATTTAATATTTTTTTTAATATCAACAATATCAAATGTGAGAGGGGAGGAGAAGCAATAAATAAGCGAAAAATCTTGTTAAATCTCATGGGGTTATAACCTCACCACTCATAAAACTGTGGGCTCTGATCTAGTATGTAATATACTTTTTAAACTGAGTCCTACTGTTTTGTTATGAGAAATTATACGAAATAACAGTTTTTACTACCAAACAGGTAAATAATATTAGAAGTTCTAAAAATGTGTAATTAATAGCATATTCAATTTCTTACAAACATACAAAGACCAAAATACCCTCTCGAACAAATGTGAGTGCTTTTTCTTTTTCTTTTCTTTTTTTCTTCTTTTTCTATCTTTGTCTTCCCCAATTCTCTCTCCTCTTTTTCTCTCTTCCTCCCTTTCTCTCCATGGCTTTCCCGTTCAACTTCGTTGTCGATGTCATTAGACGGAGTCGCATAGGGAGGGAAATTTTCAGGCTATAACATAGCTAGAGTGCAATGATGAGGAACTCAAATTGTGTCAACTTCCCTTCTCCTCCTCTTCCTTCTCTTCTCCTTGCGGCAACAGTCTACCATGGCGATAGCGCTATAGCATCCTCCACTGCCGTTAGTATGATTTTTGCCTTATTGACTTCATAAGTCACTCCCTCGTTGGAGCCTATGCTCTATCACATTCGGTATGACTAGATCTGGAAAGGCGACGAGGATGATCGTGAGTAGATCTCGCGAAAGCATCAATCTCCAGCTTCATTGGTGTTGATCTCCTCTTTGGATCTAATCATTGATTTGAACACCATTACTGCCAACAATTGTAAGGGAGATCTTGACAGAAGCTCTAGCTTTAGAATCACGCCGTTGCTACTAGCCGCCATCTGTAGTAGACAAACTCCGATGATGAAACCTCGACAAAGTCTGGTGTCGTGAAGCTATCACCATTGACCGAGTTTTTTTTTTTTTTTTGCTCTACTTTTTTATTGTTCTTGTTATTACTATTACTAATACTACTACTATTACTATTGTTGTTGTTCTTATTATTATTATTATAAAACGAAGTTTGGCAGTAAACTTTTGTATTTACACGGTAATACAGTATTCCTAGGCTAATATTGTATTTTCTAGCCACCAACAGTCTAGCAAACACGTCGGTGAATTTTTGTATGTATACGGTAATATAGTATTACCAAAGTAATACTGTATTTTTTGGCTACCGGCGGTCCGACAAAATTGCTGGAGAAATACCATATACATACATAGTAAATACAATATTTCTCGATAAATATCATATTCCTCGATCTCTAGTGGTCCGACGAAGTCGTCGATAAATTTTATATAACGGTAAATATAATATTTTCTGGTAAATATTGTATTTTTTGATTGTTGGTGGTCCAGTGAAGTTGACAGTGAATTTTTGTATTTATATGATAATATTGTATTTCAAGTGAAATACTGTATTTTCAACCCGTCGGTGGTTCGTCGAAGTCACCAGCGAATTTTTGTTTTTACAAAGTAAATATAATATTTCTTAATAAATATTGTATTTTTGGATCGTTGACGGTCCAGTGAAGTCGCCAATAATTTTTTGTAGTCACACACTAAATATAGTATTTCTCAGTAAATATTGTATTTACTTGACCTACGGCTGCGCCCTCAAGTGAGAAGAGTGAGAGATATAGAAGATAAAGAGGTAAGGGTATTTTGTTCTCAATTTCTCATAATATGCTATATATTACACATTTTGAAACCATATGACATTATTTGCTAAGTTTTAGCTTAATTAAGTTATTTTGCTCTCTTTTTTTTATTAATAGCAGGCAATAATCCCCATGAACTTGAATAAAATTGCTCTAAATAAGCCCATATAGAAGATACAAAAGGAGGTTCTTTGTGACTTTAGAGTAAAACCCTGAAATAAAGAGGCTCTTCCTTATGAAACACCTTTTTTTGAAAAAAAAAATCAATTTTTAAACAGAAAATTCAAACTTAGGTGACTGCCAATGTCCGCCTGAAATCCTGCCAATACTCCATTGGGCATAAAGAAAGCCATCAATTTTATTTTCAGTTGGTCCCCACTCCCCAACGGAACCAAAAATAATATTTGGGAACTTGGCACATGTTCATCAAGCAAAATAGCAAGTGCGAAACCCTTTTTGAAGCGTTCTCGTTTAGGCAAAACCAAATAAACGAATAAATAGATAAATAAATAATAAAGCAATAAATAACAACATGTTGAAGCTGTCCAAAAAATTAATGAGTGTCTATAACTCATTCATGTCTTGAAAAGACCGCAGCTCTTTGCCTTTGATTCATTCCTTTTGAAGAAGTCAATATGTTCATCCCATTTTTTAATTATTCTTAGGATAATTGGTCGTCCATGTTAGCTAAATTGTTTGAGTCTCCAAATCATGCAAGATAATAAAACACATCGTCAATTTGATCGTCGACGTTTTCTTCATTTTTGTTTCTTAATCTCATTTCATTTTCCTTCAATAATTCTAAAGCTAAACATAAATTTGGGGGGACTTCTACAGTAAATAATCTACGTTAACAGCATATATCTATAAGGTATTTGGTATGATGGTTAGAACCATTTATTAGAATTATAAACATTATAGAATGTGAGAGCTTTACACTTTAGTAATATTTTTTTCTTTTACTATAATATGTAAGAATTTTACACTGTTACTAACTAAAAAGTTGATTAAAACTAACTTTGCCAAACAAGCTTAGCATCTTCAATACAGTTTCTTATATTCAAGTTGTGTAATGTGATTTGCTTATTGTTTTTGAACCCCTCATCAAAGTGGTGTTTATTTTTCATTACTTATTGAACTAGTGTGTGTGTATATATGTTACTATCTGTTTAAAATAGGACATGCTTCTAGGCATGCGATAAAAACATGAAACTCATTGATGAGTTTAAAATGTGGTGTTTAGTAATATGAGTTAGAATTAAAACCTTTTGTTATAATATAAAGCTCTCATATGTTATAATATGCTAAAAAAAGTGTATTATAGTTAAAATTTTTACATATTATAATGTTTTCAACTAAAATTAATTCTAACTGTTTGTTCTAATTAATGTTTCCAAACACCCCAGTAGTGTTTAAAAAAATATCGCTCCTATGAGCTAAGAAATAGTCACAACATGATACCAAAATTTTTACCCAAAAAAATCACCAACATTTGATTTCAAAAAAAAATAATAATAATAATTTGTGCCTGGGAATCACGTCAATGGCCGTGCCAACACCACCAAGTAGGTGAATCAAATTATCGAAGCGGGAGAACGGCAAACAAGAAAAACAAAACAAAGGAAAGGCTTCAAAGAAATTCGAATGTCCAATGGGCAGATTTAATAAGGGCGTCTTGGTAATTTTGGACGACCTCGAAAACGTCAAAGTACATTCAAATTTTCCAATTTCGTGAGGAACAAGAAAAAAAGTCAAATCCTAGGATATTTTGAAAAAGGTTAAAAAAAACTTAAAAGGCGTTAAATATATATTAACTTTATGTTCGATAATAATAGTTTTCATTATTTTTTTTAGTTATAAACAATATAAAACTTTCATATACTACAATAATATTAAAAAATCGCTATAATATAAAGCTCTCACATGTTACAGTAAAAGTTGTTATAACCAACGGTTTCCACCACTCTTTCAAACACCTTATGAATTGATTTCAGAACATAACATTTATTCACAAGATATATGAATTAGTAATAAAAAACTCTAACATTATGATTTTTAGTTGAAATATCACGTTTCACACAAAAAATGAGAATTTATGTAACAATTATTAATCCTAACGTATGTTCAAAAGATCTGTGAATTAGTAATGAAAAACTATTTAACATGATGATTTTTAGTTAAAATATCATGTCACACAAAAAATAAGAATAAAGTTACACATAAATAAATAAAAAAAGAGGTTATTACTTTTTAAAATTTTTAAAGGTTTTTCAATTTATTTTTCAAATAATTAAAACTCATACAATAAATCAATTTTAACTTTATATTAGCTTTAAACATACTAGAATTACTAAAATTATTCCTTTATCATGTATAACGTACCAATTACATGTTGATTTCGGTCAAACATCTTCATATAGAGAATTTTTTTTTTATTAATATTTCATAAATTAGGCAAAAAATGTTATGTTTTCAAAATTAAAAGGCATGTTGTTGCAAGATCTACAATCAATAAAAAATTTTTGTAACTAATATGTCATTTTATTTTATTTTAATATAATTTTGATAACGTTTAATGTTTTAAAACAAACACAAATGGCTTGTTTGGAAGGACTTTCGAGAAGCTACTTTTAACTTATTGAGTCTAAAAGTTGCTTTTAAAAGTATTTGAATGATTTATCAGAATTGCTTTTGCTATCCAAAAGTGTTTAATGTCAAAACCATAAAATGTGCCTTCTTAAAAAAAACTTCTGAAATATACTTAAAATTTATACCAAAATGTTAATAATACATTATAAGCTTAAATACAACGTTTTTGTAACTTTTAAAAAAATTTAAAACCATTTTGACATATTAAATCTCTATTTAAAATATAATTTCAAATATTTATTGAAAATTGATAGCATTTACTTTTTTTTCTATTGACTAAAAACACAAGTGACAAACGAACCCTAACACAATTGTCCTACCTAAAAAAAAAAAAAAAAAAAACACGAAGCATACGCATGGTTCAAAACAAAAACGAAATACGATAATAAAACCAGCTGAAACAGTCACAATAGCCGCGTGAGTGAAAATCGTGTACAGCCGCGATTAGGAAACTTAGCCATTCAGCAACTGACAGGCTGGCTATGGCATGAGGTTCATCGCTCAAATATTTGAGAAGGAAGGGAGTACACGTTGATCATCAATTTATTCTTTTTTTTTTTTTTTCAAACTTTCGTTGCTCGTCACTACTTTTCCAATTATTAATAACAAATAAAAAAAAATCCCCTAAAAAAAGTGTCACAGCTTAGTTGAATAACGAGTAGAAACCAGAAAGTCAAATCTTGGGTTTATCTAACCTTGAATATGAAAGAAACGGTGGATTTTTGGTATTGATTATTGTACATCGTGTAGCTTGCAGTGATTTTTTCTTTTTTTTTTTTCGTTTTTTTTTGAGTCTTCAATTCAATATTGTTAGTCCTGAGCTATGAAAATTTTTCACTCTGATTCTATTTTTTTATTGACAGATTATTCCGTTATCATTTTACAATTTTAGACCCCAAAGCTGAAATTAAATGTCTTCTAAAATTTTACAGAGATAATCACGGTTTTATAACCTAGTAACTAAAATTTATAAAAATAGCTACGTCAATAGCGCCGTTTGGTGTTGTTTTTAAAATAGATGAAAATATTTTTCGTTTAAAAAATAGAAATTTTTTTGATAATTATACTGAGAGTGTTTTTAAAATTTTTGTTTTGAAAAGCATGCGAAAATATTTTCAAAAATTCTGAGAACAAAAACAAATGGGAAATATTTTAATTTTAGAGTTTTTAGCAACAATGATGAAAAATATTGCATTTACTGTAGTTAATGTTACAAAAATATTTCAGACGTTATGCGATTAAATTGTTGTTATTTTATGAAATTTCAAAAATCATTTGTCAATTTTAATTTCAATAACTAAAATTATTAGAAAATAATAACATGCCAAAAAAAAAAAAAGATGAGAAATCAAAATGATATAACACTCACAGTTTAGAGAAAAATTTTCCACATTGAAATATTAATTTAGTACAACGGTACTTGACATTCTAAATTGTAGGCAGAAAAGTAAGTAATAGAAAACAATAAGGCACTGATCCTTCACTTAAACTATAAGGCCTTGACTTACCTATAGCTTTTTTTTCACTTCATTGGAATCAGATGCTGTTGATGATCAAACTTCCGTCACGGAGTCGGCTTTAGTATAGGATACAACTTCTATAATTGAATCATCTAGAGAAAAAGAGTTTTGTTATCGTTGCATCTTTCGCCGTCTTCCATCTGCTGGAAAGGCACCTTTTAGTAGAGGTGGCAATAATCGTGTTCGTATCGGTACATTTACAGCACGACATATTTAGCTTAAACACGAACACAGCATGCCTATGGCACGCATAACACGGTATGACACGATTATTAAACGTGCTGTGACGGGTTGACACGATAACAATACCCATATGACACATTTATGACCTAATTAACTAAAAATTTAAAAAAATAATAAAAAAATAAAAAAATTAATTTTTTTTAAAAGCCAATAAAGAAAATTAACAAAAATATAATATCTAATTAATACTAATCTACTATAAATATTTCAAATATTTTTATTTTTAAGTTTAAATGTGCTATAAATGGGCGGGTCGTGTCGTGCTGTGTCAACACGTTTAAGGCCCGTTTAATTAAACGTGTTAAGACATGTTTAGCGTGTTAGCATGAATTCAGCCTGTTTATTTTCGTGTTATTTGTGTCAACCCATTCATAACACAATTAATAAACGTGAGGTTCAAACCTGTTTATCTTGTGTCGTTTTCGTATCGTGTCATCGTGTGTGTCTGAAATTGCTAGCCCTACCTTTTAGGCCATAATCCTACGGACAAATGGCAACTAGGCCCATATGTTTAGGTTTAGCACGGGAAATTCTCAAAAGATTAGATGCCTAGCGTAGGCAATTTTATAGGATAATCTTTCCTAAGCTGGAGAATAGTAGCTAGAGGGAGAGGAGCATTGCCAGCGAGGAGTTTTCCCTTTAATCAGTAGGGATGGCAACTGCCTTTCTTTAATTGACATTTCTCTCACTACCAATAGTATTTGCTTCAAATAACGGCATTGATGTTTTTGCTTGGTGTGTTCAAAAGAACGTTGTTGTTGTGCTCGGTAGACAGTATGCCTTTTCAGCTTTCCTGTGTTGGAACTCAATACATCCCCTAAAGGGTTTTAATCAAATTTGAGGGTGATTATCATTTAGTGTTTGTGTTGAGTCGTTAAATACGTTGAGGTGTTTTACGTCTGAATTAATATTTGTAATTTCTTAATTTAAAATGAAATAATCTGTACGCTAAAAAAAAAAAGATGGTATTATGATGAGAAAAATAATGGCTTTAAAATTGAAAATATGTAGTGATTATTATAACGTAAATAGAGGCTGCAATAATGGGCATAGTAGAAAAAGAAAGGAAATAGTTATTCTCTTTTTTTTGGTGACTAAGAAGTATATTCAACTTGTACATGAAATCATCGTTTTCCCCTTATCAAATCCTCTAAAAAAAATAGTTGTAACCATCACTATTTCGCCATACCTTTTGTAACCAGTTTTTAACTTTCCATACAAATAAGTACATTTAATTAATGTTCATAAATCATGATGTTTGGGCGAATTTTAGATAGCAAAACAACAAAAGTGTCATTATTGGCCGGTTTCTCTCTTCTTGCTTAATTAATTAATTATTTATTTATTTTCAAAAGTTCCTTCTTTTATTTTATTTCGCTGGTCTATTTTCAGAAAAATAGTGAGGAAATTAAATAAGATTTTTTTTTCGGTGACTTGAATAAAAATAAAAATAGAAAGAATAAAAACTATGGCATGATACCTATAAAAAAAACTATGACATGATATATTCATATAAAAATAAATGATTTACTACATAAAACTATTAACACCTTACACTTTTTTGCTTTTACTAATATAATTGGTGTTTTGTTAAATACTCATACAGTTAGAATTAAAAATTTTAGTTTAACAACTAAAGCATATGATAGTTTTTTATTATATTAATTTTTTATCTTTTATTATAACTGTTGAAAGTTTTACACTATAATTAATTATAATCAGTGGGTTTTAACTGATTTCTCAAATAATCTATCAAGCTACTGTCAAAAAAATATTAATATATTTTATATGATAGATTAAATTAAAAATAAATTTAAATACGATAACATTTAAAAACTTTATGTGATGTAACTTTTTTTCTTCACATTATAACCACGGAAGACTTTACACCGTAGATGACCAAGTTGATGGGTTTAAACAGTCCGCAAAACGTGCAACACATAAAATATTGTCGTTGTTTTTTGAAAACAACGTGTTGTCATTTAGTCGATTGTAGCGAAGCCAAAACGGTTGTGTGCACAGTAGAAACTTACCTGGTACAGTAAACACCGCGTAAAACACGACCATCAGAGTTCCCGAAATGTCCCCCCCCTATATAAAACCCCCTGCTAAAGCCCTCTACTCCTCTCACACTTTCCGTTTGCGTCTCTCTCTCTCTCTCTCTCTCTCTCTCTCTCTCCCCTCTGTCTGAGACTGGACTGGACAATACATAAAAACAGACCCTCTCATTTCTTTGCACCCTCCCCCTCTTCTTCTCATTGTCGTCTCCTCCAACAACCCCTTCTATATCTCTCTCTATCTCTCTGCAAAAACAAGCCGAACTTTTTTCATAACCATTAACAAAAAGAAAGAAAAAAAAAGCTTAATATTGGAAAGCCGTTATTTGGGTTTTCCTTCCTGGCTCAGAAAACGAACTGGGAATGGGTCCGCCAGTGGAATTGTTAAAAGGGTGTCTCTGAAATCGAAAACATCATTCTCTCACGCATTGCATTGAGTCTGGACTCGGTCTTTCTTCTCATTTTTTTTATTATCATATCATCATCACTTTCTTTCCTCTGTTTCGTTTTAGAGAGAGAAAGAGAAAGTTGCTGGTTTGAAACCGTCACGCACATTTGGTAGGAAGGTAATCTTTATTTATTCACCATCATCATCATCTTCTTCTTGTCAACTACTGAGATAGAAAAACAGAGAGAGAAACAATAGATGATTTAACTTTTTTTTTTTTTGGGAAAAATCTCCAGGATTTTTACCTTGTTCTGCCATGGCTTCCGGTTCGAAAAGGTCGAAGTTTCTCCGCCACCATCACCACCAAAACGACAGCAATGACATGGACAGCGAAGCGGGGGGCGTGGAGTTCACGAACTACACGGTCCACATCCCCTTAACGCCCGACAATCAACCGATGATGACTACGACCAAGGAGATCCCCGCCTCCGCCTCAGCCGCCGCCGCCATGGAACGTTCGACGTCACAGAGGGTGGAGGACCAGTACGCCTCCAGCTCCCTCTTCACCGGCGGATATAACTGCGTCACCCGGTCCCACCTCAAGCAAAAAGTCATCGACTCCGAAACCACCAAACACCCCCAGATGACGGGCCTCAAAGGCTCCCCTTGCTCCGTCCCCGGCTGTGACTCTCGCTGCCTGACCGACGAACGGGGACTCGACATCGTCCCCTGCGAATGCGACTTCAAGATTTGCAGGGACTGTTACCGTGACGCTATCCGGACCGGGGACGGGATTTGCCCCGGGTGTAAGGAGCCTTACAAGGAGGCCGATTTGAATGAGTATCAGCAGCTTCAGCCGTTGCCGTTGCCGTTGCCGCCCGCCTTGGCTGCCAGGGCCGCCGGCGGGGCGGGGATGTCGAAGATGGAGAGGAGGCTGACGATGATGAAGTCGAAATCGATGACGAAATCGGTGTCGAGGAAGTCGATGGGGAGGAGTCAGAGTGGGGAGTTTGATCACACGAAATGGTTGTTTGAGACGAAGGGGAGTTATGGATATGGGAATGCGATGTGGCCGACGAAGGATGGAGAGAGTGGGAGCGACGACGGGATTGCCGGTGATCCGAAGGTTTTCCGTGACAAGCAGTGGAAACCTCTCACGAGGAAGTTGAAAATCTCTGCCGCAATTCTCAGTCCTTATAGGTATATATATAAATACATATATACATATATATATATATATATATATCCAATTCTGTTTCACTATTTTCTTTTTCTTTTTGTTGGAATGAAAGGGTTAGCTTTCATAGGAATAGAGCGTGGCGTATTTGGATAATCTTGATGACTGCCCGAGCCCCTAGAAATTTATATTTACTCTTATGATGTCTGACTCTGATTTATTTTATTTTTACATTTTCCTGCATGATGGTGCCCTTTTAAAGTTATTACTGGATAGATCGGGCAGCTATTTTGAGCCTTGGTTCTTAATATATCATGATAGAAATTGGTCATTAAGTGAGGTGGCCCAATATCTTATTTTTATTCTTATATTTAAATGATGGCTTGAATATTACTGTTCCACCGGAGAGGCAGTGCATCGGGTATGATCCTTCACAAAGTGGATCGCCCGCTTATGGGATTGACTCCACCTAAGACCTTATAGAGAAGAACCAGTAGTCTTTACCACTTGGTTAAATAGACGGTGGTGTTTGAGATGTCAAATTGCTTGAACAGTCTTTGGACATAAGTCTTGGTGCTTTTTGTTTATTTTATATGTCTCTTACTAATCTATTTAAGTTGTATGGTATGTTGAGTTCATATATATGCTTTGCTGCTTGTCTTATTATTCTAGTTGAACTGCAATATGTGTTCTTTCCTTTTTTTATTTTTTATCTTTTATTTTATTTTATTTTTTTGTCTTGGACAAGCCAATGTGCAATGTTAATTCGACTTGTCTCTTTTGTTTCTACTTGATTATTGGATTCAAAATTGTGGAGATTGTAGCTCGTATGATTGCAAATGAGTTTAACACTTTGGCATATTAAGGAGCTGGTAATACACTTGTCTGTAATGAACTTGGCTTCTATTCGTCCAACCATATTCAGAATTATATAGATTTATTAAGTTCTGTAGCATCTGACTTTTTGTTTTGAATTGTTTTGTTTTGTTTTTCTGAATGTTTGTTGTTTCTCTGTCATTGGCTTTTATTCTACAACGGTTTAAAATTTTAAATAAGATATATAGGGGCTGTTCTTATGTCCGAAGTTTGTTTCTGAAAACAATTTCTTGCTGACATTCTTTTTCTTTCTCGTCTGTACAATCTGTTCAGGCTCTTAATATTAGTCCGAATGGTGATTCTTGGCTTGTTCTTGTATTGGAGACTCACGAATCCAAATGAGGACGCAATCTGGTTGTGGTTTATGTCTGTGATTTGTGAAACCTGGTTTGCCTTCTCTTGGGTGCTCGATCAGCTTCCGAAGCTCTGCCCCGTTAATCGTGTTGCTGATATCGATGTTCTGAGGGAGAAGTTTGAAACACCGAATCCCAGTAATCCTACTGGAAAATCTGATCTGCCGGGCATAGACATCTTCGTATCCACCGCAGACCCAGAGAAAGAGCCACCCCTTGTCACTGCAAACACTATTCTATCCATTCTTGCAGCCGACTACCCAGTTGAGAAGCTCGCTTGTTTTGTCTCTGACGATGGTGGTGCGCTTCTGACGTTTGAGGCCATGGCTGAGGCTGCTAGTTTTGCTAACTTGTGGGTTCCATTTTGTCGGAAGCATGACATTGAGCCGAGAAATCCGGAAACTTATTTCAATATGAAGAGAGACCCTTACAAGAATAAGGTTCGCCCTGACTTTGTTAGAGATCGCAGGCGGGTGAAGCGCGAATACGATGAATTTAAGGTTCGGATTAATGGTCTTCCTGATTCAATCCGGAGACGTTCCGATGCCTATAACACTAGGGAGGAGATCAAAGCCATGAAACGTAGGCGTGAGACTGAAAATGATGAACTAGAGGAGAACATAAAGATTCCAAAAGCTACTTGGATGGCTGATGGAACTCACTGGCCTGGTACTTGGACAGTTCCTGCACCAGAGCACTCTAGGGGTGATCATGCTAGCATCATACAGGTACTCATATAAATTTTTATCTCTTTTTCTTTTGTTTGGTGAAAAAAAAAAAAAAAACCATCATATTTGTAGAGGTTTTTGGATTTTTACTTCATTTGTTCATTCTTAACCGTATTACTCCTACCTTAGAGCATCTTTAATACAATGTCAAATGTCAAATTAAAGTGTCAGTGCTAAATTTTAGCATTTGAACAGGGAATTTACTCATCAATTTATTGCTATCTTTAGTGCTAACTTGGCATATGCTATATTTGATGGTAAATTTGACACCAAATACAGTAATCTAAATTTTATGTCAATTTTTTTATTTGGTTACTGTTAGTTGATGAAGACTTTTTCATTGTCGTTATAATAATGGCATTTCCAAATTATTTTAAATCTTAAAGTTTATTTTTACAATTCTATGAAAACACTAAAAACACCGTTTTCATATTTTTTTGGTGTCAAAGAAGTAGTATTACCATTAGTAAAAGGACTTATCTCTGATTAATCGAACCATCTTAACGCAGGTGATGGTGAAACCTCCAAGTGATGAACCTCTTAAAGGTACAGAGACGGACTCAAATCCCGTGGAATTAATTGAGGTTGACATTCGCCTTCCCATGCTTGTGTATGTTTCTCGCGAAAAACGACCGGGCTATGATCACAACAAGAAAGCTGGTGCTATGAACGCTTTGGTTCGAGCTTCCGCTATCATGTCCAACGGCCCCTTCATTCTTAACCTCGACTGTGACCACTACGTCTACAACTCCCAAGCTATCAGGGAAGGCATGTGCTTCATGATGGACCGGGGAGGGGACCGCATTTCTTATGTCCAGTTCCCGCAGAGGTTTGAAGGAATCGACCCTTCTGACCGTTACGCCAATCACAACACAGTTTTCTTCGACGGCAACATGCGTGCCCTTGACGGGCTTCAGGGTCCAGTCTATGTTGGGACAGGATGCCTCTTTCGCCGGACTGCCCTTTATGGATTTGATCCTCCTCGCGCAAAAGAACCAAGCGGCTGTTGTGACTGTTTCTCTGCCCGTCGCAAGAAAGCTGCTTCTGTTGCCTCTGCTCCCGATGTTGCCTCGATAGAGAGCAAATCAGAGACGGGAGATTATGATGATGAAGAGACGAATATTTCCCTTATTCCTAAGAAGTTTGGAAACTCAAGCTTATTGGTTGATTCTATCCGCGTGGCGGAATTCCAAGGTCGGCCTCTAGCAGATCACCCGTCGGTGAAATATGGGCGCCCTCCCGGTGCTCTCACCCTTCCTCGTGATCTTCTTGATGCATCAATGGTCGCAGAGGCAATCAGTGTCATCTCCTGCTGGTATGAAGATAAGACTGAATGGGGCCAAAGAATTGGGTGGATTTACGGCTCAGTTACTGAAGATGTGGTCACGGGATACAGAATGCACAATAGGGGATGGAGATCCATTTACTGCGTGACCAAGAGGGATGCCTTCCGTGGCACCGCCCCTATCAATCTCACTGACAGGCTACATCAAGTCCTCCGTTGGGCTACTGGCTCTGTCGAGATTTTCTTTTCCCGCAACAATGCTCTTCTAGCCAGCTCCAGGCTGAAGCTTCTCCAACGAATCGCCTACCTAAACGTCGGAATCTACCCTTTCACTTCACTTTTCCTCATCGTCTACTGCTTCCTTCCCGCGCTCTCCCTCTTCTCGGGCCAGTTCATCGTTCAGTCGCTCAACGTAACCTTCCTTGTCTACCTTTTGGGCATCACTTTGTCCCTCATTGCACTCGCTGTGCTTGAGATAAAATGGTCTGGCATTGAACTCGAGGAATGGTGGCGGAACGAGCAGTTCTGGGTGATTGGAGGCACTAGTGCCCATCTTGCAGCCGTGCTCCAAGGCCTTCTGAAGGTAATGGCAGGCATCGAGATCTCGTTCACCTTGACATCAAAATCTGCAGGGGACGACACGGACGACGAGTATGCCGATCTTTACATCTTCAAATGGACATCTCTTATGGTGCCACCAATCACCATCATGATGGTGAACTTGATTGCCATAGCCGTTGCGGTTTGCCGGACGGTATACAGCGACAATCCGGAATGGAGCAAATTGCTTGGGGGTGTTTCCTTCAGCGCTTGGGTTTTGACTCATCTCTATCCTTTTGCAAAAGGGCTCATGGGAAGAAGAGGTAGGACACCAACAATTGTGTTTGTGTGGTCAGGTCTTGTGTCAATCACTATATCTCTCCTTTGGGTGGCCATTGACCCTCCCTCAGGTAGCAGCGATATTGGGGGCTCATTCCAATTCCCATGATACATATCATACAAAGTTATACAATTCTTGAAGAGTTAATTTGTTTTACCACACCATTTTTTTTTTTTTTGTGTCAATTGGGATTCTTTTTTTTTTTTTTTTTATACATGTAGAATTTGTGAAGAATTCTGTGTAGATTTAGTTTACTATTTTTTTTTTTTTGACTGTTGTAAGTTGATACGTTCCTAGTGAAGAAATTTCGCATGTATTCATTTACCAATTCAATCTTTCCAGTTTTATATAGTATATATTTGAAAGAGAAAATTATATGTTAAGCCACATTTGTAAAAAAAAAAAAATGTTTATTTATGTCATATTTAGGGAAATTATATCACATCAGTATTCAGATTTTATGTTAAATTATGTCACTTTTAAATATGTGTAAGGTTTATAAAAATTGAGTTTTGTATTTATCAAAATTCCTCTATCTGAAACTAGAGCTTGTTGTTTGATTGATTCCTGTTAGTGTCTCCTTCCTGTTTACAATTTTTTGGCTTGTCATGTTCTTATACGCATATAAAAACATAGCATTTGAGAAAAAATACCATTAAAAAAAAATTTGAAAGAGTGGAGGTTGAGCTTTTCATTTTCACTGACAAGGCGGTTTTACACATCGTGTAATATTTTATGTGATTATAAATTATAGATAAATTGGTGATATAGTATATTATTGTTATGAAACAAACCTTGATAGAATTGCCATCATGTTAAATCCTTCAAAAACAAAAACTTAAAACATATTTTATGATATTGCAAATGATATTATACAATATTCTTGGGATCGCGCGGGCATGCATTGGGTTTTGGACATAATTTCATGAAGAATGCAATCAATTTTCTTTCTTTGAATAAAAGAGTCGATTACGTTTCTGACTCAAATGTATGCATCTGTTCTGTTATGGTGAAAAAATATAATTGAGTCCTGAAAGAAACTTGCATGGATCAGATGCTTCAATGTCATCATTTTCTTTAATATTTCGTTGAAAGGGTCTCAAAGGAAAAAAAAAAAAAAAAAATGAGAGGGAGGAATCATGGCCCTTCTTTTGTTCTTTTAGAATGCTTTTTCTTTTTAAATTTAATTATTTAAAAAAAATCCGAGGATGAGGATTTGAACAGAATATTGAGTCGTGTAAATTTACTGTATCACATTTGCATGAGCTTATATGGATTTTTATTATATTTCTTTTATAGAAGATTTTTTAAGTATATAAGATAATGGTTTTTTCCCCTTAAATTTGGGATGAAAAATTCGAAATTTAAAGTTGGTGACCAAACTAATTAATTCCTACATGCCATTGAAATCAGAATAAACAAATAAAAGAAGAATGAGGATAATAGTACGTCTTTGAAATTTTTTTAAAGTAAATTATAGGTTTTGAAAATATTTGAAGTAAATAGTAGATTTATAATATAAATAACTTATTGGTTGCATAAATAAAAATTATTTACATCATAAAAAAACGTAAATAAATTATTTGTTCTTTAAATCTATTCGTTATGTAAATAAGAATTATTTACACTATAAATAACAGGTCAATAAATTATTTGTACCATTAACTTAATATTTGTTACAGATATTTTCAAAACATACTATTTGTTATAATTAGTTTTGAAAAAAATGTTATTTACTACAATTTTTAAAAAAGAAAAATCAAGGATATAAATAAGAAAAAAATATGATGAAAATTGTGCATTTATGAATAGCTATTTTCTATTTAGGGCGTCACAATCTGCCTTTTTCGGTCTGTGATAAAATCCTTTTATTATTTCTGTTCAAAAACTTAGGAATATTTTTTTTATTTCTTTTAAATATATTACACATGCAGATTTTAGCAACCTTCAAAATACAAACATATACATATATTTACATAAACAAACTTTATTTTACAATATTATTTGCAAAATATTTTCGAAAGAAGTTTTGTCTTACTTAACCATGTTATAGCTTATACAACACGTTTCAAAATAACTTAAAATATATTACAGCAGAAACATGTCTGTGGCGTCATCCATACCCAGTTCTGCATATTACTTATATCCCTTAGCCAGCTTATCAGTGAATTTACTCTGACCTTTTAGTAGATATACCTATAGCATGAAATCCTAAGTAAGCTTGTGCCTAGTAAGTCTCAACATAGCCCACATGCAACATTCACTAGAATGCATAATCCAGTTATGCTTTCTTATAAACATTCTTTATCCTTATCATGTCTCATCTTTAGCTAGGGCCTAAGTGTTCGTACCATTGTGCACATAGGTCTATGTGACACCGAGATCATACTATAACCTTGAACTCCCCTTGAGTCAGGAGCCGGTACGACACTCTTTTTATTTTTGGTGGTATATTTACCAATCTAGTTATTATGGTTATCATGCCATGCATGAGGTCATATTCACATGTTATACACAAAACATAAATGCTCTTCGACTATATAGTACACACAGGTACATATTTTATATACTCATAGGTACACTTCATTATAGACACAGGTATACGACGTAAAATATGTACAAATACTTATTTTATATACTCACAAGTACACATGTCAATAAACACATAGGTACATATATTATTGTACACTCACACAAGTATACACCTTGATGTACACATAGGTACATAATCATATATATATATATATATATTTCATATTCTATACCTATAATTATATATTGTAGGTGGGAGTGGTACTTATCTGTCTAGGTTGCTATGCTAGTCGGTTTCAATCCCCTTTTCCTAATCTTCTAGGGTCCTGTTTGGGCAATTATAACTCTATTAGCCATATTTTTACTATTTCATCTTATGCGTCAATACAAAGCTTTCTTTAATCAATGGACTGGTTATATACCCGTCTATTGCTCTAATGATCTCAGATTTTCTTTCCCTTATGTTATTCCACCTTATCATTTCTAACGAAGGGCGAAAATCTTATTACTAATTCCTTTTCTTATTTGGAACATTTCGGAGCAGTTTGGGTGACTCGTGAAAAAATGATGATTTTGCCCTTGGCGGGCATTCCTAAATTTTTCAAGCTCGATTTTGCTATTTTAGCAAATATTGTTGCTTATTAATTTTAAAATAATACTCTGGGGTGTCGGGTTTCCTCATTTTACATCAATGCCCTATTTTAGTAAAACTTTGCAATTTCGTTCCTTATTTGAAAATTTTGACAATTTTACCTATGGTACAAAAATTAATCTCTTTAAACTATAATTTTTCATTTTGCTGCTCAAAATACCATATCCAAAATCCTTTTGCAAAATAACATTTTTTCCCTTTAATTTTTTTTTTCCAATTTTAACAAATCTTTGTAAAATTAATATCTCACAAACAAGCACAATTTTTGACAAACCGTCTTAATTCTTAATAGTTTCGTCGAGATCTATAACTTTTGTGTTTTAACTTTTTTGAAATTCTCACTATAAAGGGGTGTTTTTGGTCATTTTTCAAATTTGTCGAGGAAAACTTTTTCTTTGCAATTAAGTCCCTAGATCGTTTTTGTAAAAATCAATTTTAAAACAGCCTTTTAGCCACTGTGAGGGTAGATTCAACACTTTCCAAAACCATTTTCATGCCCAAGTCACATTTTTTTTTTCAAAACTGACTTCAAATTTTCAAAACTATGCTATTTTTGCATCAACCAACACTTTTCACATTTTAACGCTATTTTCCACTCATGCATCATCACATACCTTAGAATCAAGTAACACACCATAATCTAATTTAAATAAGTACAAGCCACACTTAAAAGAAAATCAAACAAAACAAAACCACCATGAAATCAAAGTTTGAAGCCTAGATTTTTACCAAGGAAGGAGTGGTAATCTTGAACACCTTTGCACCCTTGATATTGGTTAATTTTCCTAAACATAATCCATAACAAAACAAGCCTTCATTAACCGCTTTCAAACCCAAGAAATAACTCTAGAGAACTTAGGGTAGGTTTAGATTTTACCTTGAAAAGTTTGTGGAACCTTGACTTTTGGAGCTTTAAACTTGATTGAAGAGTGGTTTTGTGAGAAATTGGTTTTGAGAAAATTTTGAGAAGAAAGAACTTGGGGCTGCCGAACATGAAGGGGGAAAAATGAGAAAATTTTTTGTTATTTAAGTCTTTAAATAAGACTTATCTAATGGGGATTTTTTTCCTTAAAGGTGGTGAGTCATCCTAGTCATTATTAAGGGTAACCCATTGACTTATTATGATTGGGCCACCTTTCATAGCATGGTGACCCAATAAAATTTCAATGGGTGTTCACTTGGTGGGCCTCAAAATTTTATACATTATAATTTTTCACCACAGAGTATTTTTCTTATACTACCATGATAAAACTGGTGAAAAACGTATTCTTAGACTGCAGAAGATATTCTACTTTGCCTTTGGTTTACTTTTAGAAGCCAAACATAACATTTCTTATATTTGTGTTTTCCTTTAGCAGTATACCTATACCGCATCGATCCCCCTTTTGCACTGGTTTTGGGTTTTGGCAAATTTTTTATCTTGTTTATACCTTAATTATCTATCCATTTATGTCACAATTCTATAATTAATTGTGATATAAAATTCATTTTATGGATATTATTTATAAATTTTTAAGTACTTAAACTCACAAAATCTGTATTTGACAGTATCCAATATTGCATCGGGTCTACAGTGGAATTTCATATTGTTACTTCTTATATGTACACTATCATAATTTTTACAAAAAAATACAATTTTTAAGAGTAAATTTATTAATTAAACCCATTTTATTATGGAATTTTATTAATGAATTTTCCCTTGTCATTACATAGGTGGAATGAAGAAAACATCATATTTTGATAAGAAATAAAAATTAACAACATAAATTTAGGGGGTGTATACATAGCATAATTTACAAAATTCAAAAATTTTTACCCTAAGAAAATTAAAAAAATGTTTTATATTCCTCCCCTCTTATTCTTCTTCCAGAACTTATTGCTGCATTTTTCAAAATTTTTTTCTTTGATAGAATATAAATCCTGCTATTTAAACTTGTTATTTGATATAATTATTTCAAGAAAACTGCTATTTATTATTATTTTTATATTTTTCTTTTCAATGAAATCCTCTAGTTTCACTTTCACCAAATAAATAGAGAATGTGCGTAGGGCTCTATTCTTAGATCTAACATAGAAAATGCTAAATATTAGTATATTTTTTACTTTTGGGCACACGGATGAGCAACACGAGGTGTTTAATTGACAATTTGTATTTATGGTAAAGGAGGTCGTCTTAATATGGTATGTTGTTATTAATATCAAGATATTCTAATTAATTCTTATAGATTTGTCCATTACTTCATTATTAAGTCATGATCATTTCACAAATTCGTGAAGGATATCCGATTACCACCAAAATCTCTAATGCATTAATCTGCTTTCTTTATTTTGCAAAATGTGATTTTTAGTCTTATTATGACTAGATCTTGAGAGTCAGAACATTTACATATATATCGGAATTGATGGTGCATTGTGTTTGTTTTCCGCCATCATGCTAAACCATAATTTTGAACAAATAACTTACTCCACTTTAAGTAAATGTCTAAATTATCTTAAATTAATTAAAAAGATGACACTTCTTACAATTTTTGTGTAAATAAATAAATAATTAGATGGGAACATATGTACATGAGACTGGGAGAATGATATATTAAAATGGACAAGTTATCAAATAAGCACGTTTAGTGGTTGCATGGATAACCTACCGGTAAAAACCTCGCCCAATTCTCCTTACATGTGAAGAATTTGAATCCCTTTAAAAAAAAAAAATATGTTTAGAAAATGAACAGGCAAATAAACATTAACTACTAACGATCCTGGATGATATGGAATATATGAATATTAACTGCTAATGATCCTGGATGCTGCAGAAAATAGAGAACAAGTAATTAATGGGAAAAATATTGTAGAAGAGTAATAAATACGCAAATACATGACTGCTGATGAATCCATTTACATGACAGTTGCCTTTTGTAGCAAGTTCAAAAGCTCCATCATCCTATTCTGTTGATTTATTGCTTTTTATTTTTTTTTATTTTTTTCCTTTTACAACTTTTCCATTTTTTTCCTTGCAATCATCCAAAATATTATTCCAGCAAATATATAAATTTCCTACATATTTCTTTTGTAATTATTCAGCTGAAATAATTTGGAAAATATAAAGTTAAGATGTTGTAAGATTTCATACCCTCATTGTTATTTGTCTTTTTTAATTTATTTTATGTTTGAATTTAAGAGTAGGAGATTTATACCAAATATTTTAAAGTATAGTTACGTAAATTATGTCTGCAGCTAATTTTCTTACAGTATTAAAAGGTCCATTTTACTTCAATAAAATATTATTAAATTCGTTTTCGTTTTAGTTATGATAAAATTAGTCATGTTTTCAGCCATTTGGGTACTTAAGAGTACAAACTTGTCCATCACCTCTAGTACATTCTAGTGGTAAGGATGTCTTTCTTTCCTCTCAAATGCATCAAAGGTTCAATACTTCACAAGTTCAATACTTCGCACGCCTATTTTAAAACCCTTGTTCGATCAATGCATTTTGTGGTGTTGGACGTGTGATTACATGAGCGAAGATTAATGTATTGTGTAGCGTTGGATGTGTAATGACATGAGTGAAAATTGAGCCCAATTTTTGAGCAAAATTAAGTTAGGTCCTTTTTATTCCTATATGGGACGCTTGAATTAGGTTCGATCTTTTTTGTTCTATAAAATGACACCAACAATCCTCCTTTTATATTCAGGAAAAAAAATTAAAACAAAAAAACCTCCACTATTGGAACATTATAAGATTCTCATTAGCGAGTTAGCTTCTAAAACAAACCAATATATCTATATATGTACATATCATCGACTAGTTTCTTTTATTTACATGGGTTAATAATGTTAATACTCTTAATCATCTAATACGCAATAAACAAAAGGCATAAAAGATCAAAACGCGGAAAGGTGAAAATCGGTTTACCTCAAGCCATTGCAATCTTCTGAGGGATGGTAGTGCTCTTCTGCGTTTTTAATTTTGAGTGCTTTTTTAAACCTCAATAATTTTTAATTGATGGTGTATTTTCTGAAGTGAGATTATAGACTGAGGGGACCCAAATGTATTCTGCAAAGTTGTATTCACGATGCTATGTCCATCAAAGAGTTTAATTTTTAAATACGCAAAACTATGAGCAGTTATCAAAAACGGTTATGAAAATTGTCAAAACCTCTTCTAAAATTGATAGGAATTATAGGCCATAATTTAAAATAAAATAAAATAAATTAAAAAATAAAATAAAGTTATTTTATTTTATAGAGAAAATTTCAACATTCTCCCACTTGGTTTATATATTCCATTATTCAACATAATAAGAAATAAAATATATGAATCATGGTGATAGGTTCTCTAAATCACTGAGTATTATTTTCCATATATCACAATATATTAAGTCTCTTAAACTAGCCCATATTACTTAATAAATAAACCTCATGTTTATTCTAGGTCCAAACATTAATACTGTTTTTCAAAATAGATGAATGTGTATACAAAGAAAACCAAATATGAGAAAACATCACAAGAAAAATTTCATGGAATTAATATCCGTTCTTATAACGAAAGAAAATCACATGAGGGAACCAAGTCTCATTTTCTCTACAAGATCTTTGAATTTCAATGGTGGCATGCCCTTTGTCAAAGAATATGTAATTATCAATTCAGTGCTAATGTGTTCAATGACCATTGTCCATCACAGAGTTTAATTTTTAAATACGCAAAACCATGATCAGTTATCAAAAACAGTTATGAAAATTATCATAACCGTTTTTAAAATTGATAGGAATTATGGGCCACAATTTAAAATGAAATAAAATAAATTAAAAATAAAATAAATTTATTTTATTTTACAGAGAAAATCCCAACAAATAAAAAAAAATTTCACTCAATTTTTATTAATTCTTAAATTGTCACTTGTTTTTATAAACTAAAAATGTATTTTATTTGAAGAATTTCTTTCAATTTTATCATCGTATTATAAAAAACAAATATATTCTTAATTAGATTAAATTATTTTCAAACAATATTTTTTTCAATATATTTTTTTATAAAAAATGCATGAAACTCAATATCTTTTTTTTTTTAATTTGATGTTTTGTTTTATGATTTTATGTTTTTTAAATTTACAAATTATTTTTTTGGAGGTTAATTACGTAATGTACCGTTTTCTTCAAATTGCTGGTTTCTTTTTGTTGGGTTTTTTTCCCCTTTCTCAATCTTCCTCCACTCTGTCGTCTCGTCTCTCCGCCTCCTCGCGGGCCCTTCTTATTCTGCGGTGAAGAAGAACTTCCTCCGTGCTGGGGACATCTCACTCCGGAGTTCTCCACGGGTTGCTGGAATTTTTTTGAGGTTGCCACTGACTTTTTGTGATTTTTGTTCTTTGTTTTGTTTGTGGATTTCTGTGTTCTTATAAATGACCACTAAACATTTTTGTTTTTTTTTTTTCATGGAATTTGTTCTAATTAATTTTGCACTAACAACCCAAGAAATAATCTTTATTTACATAATTTGTTATTCTTTTTGATCGTCATTCTTTAAGGGTTTGCGCTAATATTTAGCTGGGTGAAAAACAAGTTTCAGTCTTTTGTGGCTAATATGGTCTCCTGGTTTATTATTAATTTTTGCAAAAATAAAAAAAGAAGAAGAAGATGATGATTTTAAAGCTCAGTTTATTCTAAATTTTGTCTTTTTCTTGTTTTTAGTGAGGAAAAATGGTTTCTGTTCTGATCAATGCCAATCCTGTGGTCTATGAGAAGAAAGAGCGCCGGGTCCGTGGCGTTCCAAGTGATGCAGACGAGTATTCCGTGGAACCAATTGACCAACAAGAAGTTTTTGATATCCTTTTTGGTTTTGACTGCAGATAAGATATAGGATCATCACATAAAACACATGTGAATTTATGTATTGACGTTTTCCCTTGTTAATTTGTAATTTATATAATTTATGTGTGTGTTCTTTTAAGCGTTGGTTGTACATTTTTGTGATAGTACATAAAGTTGAAGCTTAACTTTAGGGCATGTTCACTTCACATAAATGAGAAACAAAAAATGAGTAATGTGTTTACTTACAAAATTAGAAATGGTAGTTTGTGTAGGGTCCACACAATCTAGGAAAGAGAGTTCCATTTCTAACACTCTATTGGTATTGTTTCCTGGCTAATGGAAATGAACAGAAAATTTAGTATGAGGCCCTTATCAAGCCAATGATTGTTTAATTATGCGCGAGCGCTGTTTAATACGTCAACTATTAAAATTGCTTTTTCTAAGTTCAGTGAACCCCAGAAGGAGAATTGGATAATTTCCAATTTTACATCCTCATAGGTATATGTTTACGCTAGTAAGAGGATCAATGATCCTCATTCTTATTCTTTTTCTTTCCATTTCAAACCCATTACTTTTTCCATTACTTTGCATCATGTTTTGTAAACATGGCTTCAATGTGCACCAGATTACATGAAAGTATGTTTGTTTTAGCTTTCTTAACAATTCATAAATCATATTAGAGATATTAAAGATCCAGAGCACCCTTATTCTTTGGAAGAGCTGAAAGTAATAACAGAAGATGCGATTGAAGTGGACGACCATCATAGTTATGTTAGGTGCGGTCTGCTAACATTTTATTCTTATGTCTATTCTTTTTATATGGGCTTAGACTCTCGTCTTATCAATTTTATCCTCTCAGGGTCACCTTTACACCCACAGTTGAACATTGTAGTATGGCAACGATAATTGGTCTCTGCTTACGAGTGAAACTCATAAGAAGCCTACCATCTCGTTACAAGGTATTACTTTCTAATCTAATTCTTTCTTTTTTTTTGGAGGACATTCAGAGAACCTGTGAATTTTCTTTTAGCTCTTCATTAATTATCAATGAATAAGAAATCAAAGACAGACACCCCATCATCCAATTTCTCCTACAGCAACCGAAGCCTTTCTGTTCTAACACGAAATCCAAAAACTTTCACTTGTCCCGATCCTAGGCCTTCTCAAAATTGATTTTGAATACGACTCCTTTGGCTTCGGATCTGAAGTCTTCAACCACTTCATTAGCAATCAAAATCAGATCTAAAATTTGTCTTCCACCCGCAAATGCTCCTTGAACCTCCCCAGTTGTGTCTTCCAAAACATCCTTGATTCTTTCAGTGAGAACTTTAGAAATGATTTTGTAGAGACTAGTGACCAAGCTTATAGGACGGAAATCTCCAATCCTGCAGGAATTGAGCTTCTGGGTGATAAGCTTTACATTGCTCTTTCATTTGTTCTAAACCCTGTTTGGCCGGAGGATCCTTTTCATCCTTTCTCTTTTTTGTACTCCTTTTGTCTGTTGCGTAAAGTTTTATTGTGTCAAGCTGTTCATTTAGCTGGTTGTAAAGACAAAAGAGTATAGACTAGGTTTATGTCAGGTAAATTGGCTTAAATGAAAGTTTGTTGTCATTCTGGTGATGATGGATATATGATTAAAGTCACGCAGTTGTTCAGCAATCCTCCTTCAAGGCTGTTGCAACTTTCGTCTAGCTGTTCAGTTATTTCACTGGACGATTTGATTTTGAGATTAGCTCAGAGCGTTCAAGTTCCTTGTTTGGTTGTGTATTGATGCCTTGTTTGGAGCCTTTCTAACAAAATCTGTATCCTAAGTTGTGTTAAGCAATATGAAATTCAGACACCTGTTGCAGTCCTACCTGTTCAAATGCTTGTATCCTACTCCAAGAATAC
Source organism: Artocarpus hirsutus (assembly GCA_946598075.1). Taxonomy (NCBI): domain Eukaryota; kingdom Viridiplantae; phylum Streptophyta; class Magnoliopsida; order Rosales; family Moraceae; genus Artocarpus; species Artocarpus hirsutus. The sequence goes on along the minus strand of CAMOHE010052526.1, from coordinate 38,361 downwards.
TACATATATTCACAAATGTCTTAGAAAATCCCAACCAATGGCGAAAGATAGCGCATTAACAGATATTTTTCCTGTATACGGCGTTGAATTTGACTTTTAGATCCTGGATTTTTGAAGAGGGATTGTTTCAGAAACTTTATCCTGTCTAATCCTGTTACTTAAGGGACATCTTCACCTACAGAAATGAGGTTGGTAATGGTAGAGGGAACTTGTATCAAATGATGTAAAAGGGAATGTATAGTGAGTCATGTTTCACGCAGAGTTTGCAATGCACAAATGCCATTTAATTTGTGGCTAGTTACTGCTGAGTGTTGTCAAAGCTTGAACTAATATGTTCTTTAATGGTCAGGCATGTGGTTTGCTTCCATAAGGGTTGGGGTTCGAACCTCCTCATAGGCACCTACATGACAAAAGTCATAGTTTCTTTTCTTCTAAAGATTGTAGGGTTCGGCAGAAAGAAAATTTCAAAAAAAGAAAAGAAAAAAAAAACTAATCTGTTTGTAATGTTATTCTTACAATTTAGCTTCATTTATTCTTACCACGTGCATTTAACTTTGTTTTGTATATATTGCTCAGACTTGTATTTAAGTTGTTTGTGGGATTTTTTTTTTTTTTTAATCGTATCTCTCTTGCAATTAGGTGGACATTCGAGTTGCACCTGGATCTCATGCAACTGAAGCTGCTGGTACCCTCTCTCTCTCTCGTGTGAACTGGGTTTGGTCACTAAAAACTTTTTTTTGTTTTGTTTTTTCTTTTTGTTCTGTTTCTGTGGTTGTATGTGCAGTTAATAAGCAACTGAATGACAAGGAGAGGGTAGCAGCAGCATTGGAAAACCCAAACCTTTTCCATATGGTTGATGAATGCTTAGCTCCAACCTACGGTTGACCAAGTTATGTGAACCCAAATGCAGGTATGAGAGTGATGCAATTTTGGCCTTTTATGTTTATATATGATTTTTTTTTGTTTTTTAGAAAAATATAATAATATGTCAAGAGGAGTCGAGAACTAGTTCCTGTCAAGTAATTCCATCTATTTTGTAAACATTTTAGTGGGTAGATGTGTGTGTTCTTCTTCTTTCTTTCTTTCTTTCTTTCTTTTTTTTTTTTCTTTTTTTTTTTTTAACGTGTAAGTGGGCCGTAGATTCTTTTGGTATACTTTAGATCCGATTCTAAAGAATTTTTTTAGTAATTAAGAAAGTAAAAGTTTAATGTCTGGAGATCGCATAACAGTATTACTTCCGTTCAGGATTGGTCTGCCTTACCGCTGGTACACTTGGACACGCTTATAATCACATACATGGTAATACATTACCGTACATCGTATATATGGTATCCACAAACAGGCGTTGCACATAGGCAAACGTGTCCTCACCCTTGCATCATATTCTTCGGTAGTGTATTGTCACATACATGGTAATGCATGACTGAAGGATGTGGTGTAGTGGTGAGGACGTCTTTGCTGGGACTTCTTTTTCTATCTTCCTAGTGTTCGAGTTCCTATGGCCACACTTTGGAGCATTTGTGGTAATGTGCACCGCCTGTGTGTGGGCTTAGTGGTAGGTGGACAAATCTAGTTAGATGGACGGAAGGAGTCTAGTCAAGACCCTTTTCACTCCTTGGTGGTCTTTGGGATTGTCAATGTGTTGAAGAGGATAGGAACGTGAGGTGTACCATTTGATCTCTCTCTTTTTTTTTTAAAGCAAAAACATACATGGCAATGCGGGCTTAAGCCTATGTTTGGTAGAGTAGCCGAGGGAGAGAGAAATTAGAGAAAAAAGAATTTGGGAAGGAAAAGAGGAACTTGTGCTGTTTCGTTGAGAGGAAAGGGGAAAGGAAGGAAATTGTTAATCCATGCTGCTTACCATTTTTCGATTTTTCCCTACCTATTTTGACCATAACCACTTATCACCTTTTTATTTGTATAAGTACATAATCGTAAAATAAATTAGATTAAACATTTTTAACTTTTCTTTCTCTTCTACCAAGTAATATGAAAGAAAATCGCCCATCCATCATTTTGGAAGAGAAAGAAAAGCGAAAAAAAATAGCATAAGTCATGACTCATGATAGTACGTTCTATAATTTTTGGCTCTTATAACAATTGTTTAATCTATTATTGACATGAGAGTGGCATAATAGAAAATAAGGTTAATAAGAGATATGGCATGATTATGACTGTAGAATTAGAATATAGCTCTAATTTAAAAATATTCTATCATGACTCATAATGATATAATTAAAAAAAGTTACTATGTAATTATAGTACAATATAACATAATGTTACTATGTAATCATAGTACAATGTAATATCTCTATAGCATTAATTACTATGACATTAAGACTTCTTTAAAATATTCTGAAAATTGTGTTACATTCATTTTCATCACAATAATTTATCAATGTAGTTTAATTTTTTCTAGAAAACAATCAAAATAAGTATTATTTTTCTAAAGTACTTTTTTATTAGTACTATAAAAATTAACCCTAATTTTAAACTATAAAAAATTAGGTTAATTCATAACTATACCTTTTAATTTAAACTATTTCTTAATTTATTTCTTTGTTTTAAGGAACTACTAAAGTATCCTTTGAATTTAAAAAACTTGTTTCAATTTTATCCCTCTCAGACTTTTTGGACAAAAAATATGAAGATAAAACAAACATATCCTTAATTAGACTGAGTTTATTTTTAAAATATATTTTCTTCTCCATAAAATTTTTTAAAAATATTTTAATATTTAAAAAGTCAAAAAACTTAAGAACTTTTTCTTGAGATTTGATGTTTTGTGTTAGGAGTTTTTATGTTATTATTTCCATGAAATATTTTTCATAACTGTTTAAAGATAATTATGTCATTTTGCTCAATTTTTTATATTTATAGTAATGAAATTGAAATAAGTTTTTTAAATTTTAAGAATACCTTTGTAATTTCTAAAAATACAAGGACAAATTGAGAAATAGTTAAAACTAGGAGGTTTCATTATGTAATTAACCCTAAAAAAATTTAAGGAGAATGATCAAAATAGTATATTTAGGTTAAAACTTAGTAAATAATGTCATATAGTTTTAAAATGTGTAATAAATAACATATCATGAGCAATTGACAATAAAAACTCCAAAATACCCTACCTTTTCCTCCTCTATATCTCTCACACTTTTTTCTCATTGGCGGCCATTAAATATATTATTAACTTGGTAATATTGTTTTTTAAATTTTAAGAATACCTTTGTAGTTTCTAAAAATTGAGGAATAAATTAAAAATAATTAAAACTAAGAAGTATCATTATGTAATTAACCCTCAAAAATTTAGGGAGAAAGAGCAAAATAACATATTTAGGTTAAAACTTAGTTAATAATGTTATATAGTTTCAAAAAGTATAATAAATAACATATTATGAGAAATTGAGTAATATCTTATAAGAAATTGAGAATAAAAACCCCAAAATACGCTACATTTTCCTCCTCTGTATCTCTCGTACTCTTCCTTTGCTGGTGGCTATTAAATACCTTATTAACTTGATAATCTTGTATTAACGTGTAAAAACAAAAGTTCACACGTGACTTTACCAATCTTTTGTGTAAATACAAAAAGATCACTGATGACTTTGTTAGACCACCAACGATTAAAAAATACAGTATTACCTTAGTAACACTTTATTATCATGTAAATACAAAAGTCCACTGGCAATTTTGTTCGAACTGTCAGCTGCCAGAAAATATAGTATTGCCTTGGTTATGCAGTATTACTGTATAGATACAAAAGTTAACTAATGACTTTGTTGGGCCGCTAGCTGCGAGAAAATATAATATTACTGTGTAAATACAAAAATTCACTTGCGGTTTCGCTTGGCCGACGGTGGCTAGAAAATATAATAATGCCTTGGTAACATCATATTATTGTATAAATACAAAAATTCATTGGCGACTTCTCCAGACATCATTGGCACTGATGACGATGTTGGTAGCTGAGAAATACTATATTAACATAGAAATACAATATTTCTATGTAAATAAAAAATGCATCGGTGACATTGTCGATCCTAGTGGCTTCACCGGACATCACTAGGACTAACAACTCGCCATTGGCGGGAAAATAATGGATTTTCAGATAAATGCAACGATTTTATCATCAACAATGACAACAAAAAAAATGCCACTGCTGCTGTACTCTGGTGAGGCTTCGGCCATGGATGCCCATATGAAGGCCCTCCGACAACACCACTCGCCTTCCTGACACTAGAGTGAGCCGATCGCTACAACGTTGGAAGGCACGTGCTCACCCATCGCCTGTCGCTGTCAAATCTCGCAACAAAGCAACGCCATTGCCGTTGTCTCCCTTCCCTTTTCATCACGTATTATTGATCAAAGCCGCCTTCAATCAACTTAGAAACCAGCAGGAATGAAAATCTAGGGAGATCATCACCTAACTCCATCGCTGTCAATAGTGAAACCGTCGCAAAATTTCTCGATCGCAATCACGATCTCTGATTCTCCTTCTCTTCTCGTCAATGCTCTGCGTCCAGTGTTCATCGTCGTCTCTCTTCTTGATGCTCCTACCTCAACAGCAGTGATGTAGAAGTCGATGATGGTAGCTGGGTTTGGAGGGCACAGCCATGATAGCTGTGTTAACCAATACAAAGAGAAAAAGGAAGAGAGAGAAAGAGGAAATGAGAGAAACATGGGGAGGGAGTGAAAGAAGACAAAAAAAAATAATAATAAAGATATGATTTTCGGGGTATTTTTGAGATTTGATTTACTTTAAGGTACTAAATTATTTAGACATGTTATTTATTTCAAAACGTATGACATAATTCACTAACAAACTAAAAAAATCTACCATTTTATATAATTTCTCAAAAATATAACACAACCAAATGAATTTTTATGTACTTTCAACATATTTTAAAATATAAAAGTATAAAATCATATTTCTTATTTCACTAGGATCATATTTTTTATGCTTGGATATTATCAATTGTTTTGCATGCCGGATCATACTTTTTAGGGACCAATTTCTTTTTTTTTTTTAAATGATAAAAAGCAACCAGAATCCAAGTAATTTAGCACATCTCAAAACTATTCCGCATCAAGCTATGTACTCTGATTTATGAAAAAGAAAAATATTACAATAAGATAATAAAGATTCCCTCATAAAAATACCTCAAAAGAGCTAAGCAAAATAAAGCCTTAGAAAACCAGGAAAACCCGCCCAGATGAGGGACAATTAAGTAGAAAATAAACAACTTGTTTGGTTCATAAGTTTAAATAAAAATATAATTTTTTTGAGAGGAAAAAAAAAACTATAAAAAGAAGGTTTAAAAACCACCTATAAAACAACAGAAAAAGAAACATTTAGGAAGCAGGTCTAATCTAACAAGTGTCGTTAAAAATGAAAAGAATAAAAGGCAAATTGTTTATATAGTCCCTCAACCTTTTACAAATGTGAGTATTTGGTCTCCAACTTTTTTTTAATTTACTGTTTCCAACATTTGATTTTAATTGCTGAGAGACCAATTTAATGGTCAAACAGTTTATTTTAGATGGAAAAAATTGTTGGACATTATTTTTTAATTAAAATTACTAAATTACACTTCCAAATAATTGATACACTAAAAAATTTGTAAAAATTAAAAAAAAATTATTAAAAACCTAAACAAATAAAACAAACAACTGAAACAAAAAAAAGAACTGCAACTCATATCTTCGTCTAATCTTTTTCATCATCACATTAGGGAAAGAAAAAAAATCATATATCCGTCAATAATAACCAAACACCATAAACCTAGATATTTTGAACCCAACCGTTGCTTTTTTTTTAGCCCAGATCAAATTAAACCAAATAAAATAACTACCCGACAAATATTAGAACATATTAAGTACAACTAAACGTAGCTCAACTGGCCTTAGGTGACAAACTAATCTCTAAAATTATCACAAAGGTAACAAATTGGTTCCTAAAGTTATAAAAAAGATGATAAATTGGTCCTTAAAGTTAGCGAAAATATGACACAATAATGGTCCTCCAAAACCTAGCCAAAATACCCACATATAATAGAGAATACCTATCATTTCTCTTCAAACATTCCCTCCCAAAAAAAAAAAAAAAAAAAAAAAAAAACTTATCAGTACATGCGAGGCTTAGCTCTGAACCTCTCAATTCTTCTAGAAGTTTTCTTGCTGTTCCATACAAGGCGTGCAAAATTGGGCAAAGGGTTTTTGGCAAAGGCTGAAGCGAGGTGGGGATGCCCAAGAAGTTGGAGGAGTTGTTGAAGAAGACAAGGGACTTCTTCAGTGGGTTTGAGATTTTTTTTTACTTGATAGACGGTCGGTTTCAACGCCATCAATGGCGTTCTTAGAGAGAGAACACTCTGTTTTGCTGATTTTTTTTTTCTCATTTTTTAGTTTTCTTGTTGTTTTTACGCTTTAATTTTAATTTCTTTAAAACATATTAGGTATTTTACCAAAATACTCTTCTTAAAATGGTCCTGTATCTCTCACATGGGACTAAATTTAACGTCTGTTAGTTAAAATGATTTCTCAACAACTAAAATTAAAGCTTGATGTGAGTTAAATAAAAAAAAAAATAGGACTAAGTGCTCATTTTCGTAAAAAGTTAGAAATTATTGGAGCAATTTATCCAGAAATAAAACAAGTATACTTCAAAATATTATTATCTCCAGGCTAAAATACGCGGTGGTCTTGAAACCAACAAGCTTGACAAACTACATAATATCATTCCTTACGCAAAAAACTAAAGAAATAAATTTATCATTGCGGGACAAACTTTTCTCAAGTGTTATAATCGTAATTATCAACAATATGAGATCGTATGCATGCATAAAACACACTTTCAATATTTAACCTTTTTTTCCCCGAAACCAATTCAACGATTCGCTCTGATAACAAGACTTGAACATGATTTTACTTTCAATTATTCTATCATCTGTAATTTGATGTATTAAATTGATAAAGACTATTTTTTCTGAGGTGGTTGCACCGATATGCACCTAGCTATGCATGATCATAACTATATCTATATTTAGTTGTTTAATTGGGATTTTTTTTTTTAATTTTAGGAGAAAAAACATCATAGTAAAAATGATTAAAATGTAAAAACTGCTTGGAACTGTGATTGTCAAACATAGGCTAAGGTTTTTGACGAGATATTTCTCCAACGTAATATGAGGAAGAAAAAAAAAACGTAATAATTTTTGAATGTAATATCAATGTTGATTAATTTGTATCAAACCAAAAAATTTAATCATTCAAAGATTGTTATCAATGTTGGAATAGCATTACACTAAGACATCAAGTAATTCAGAAATTGTTACAACTCTCAGAACGTTAATGTTATATTAAATTATAACGTTAATGTTATATTAAATTATGTTTGGAAGGACCTCCCACATCAAATACCTACTTTTTCTTTTCAATGTCGTAATTGTTGTTTTCTTCTCTATTTTCTACAGTTTGTCCACTGTACTATTGGTTCTTTATCAGTACAAATGATCGATGGAGGTCATCCCAAATGCACGATTCTTAAAAGAAAAAAAATGAAAAAAAAAAAATGGCAAGGTTCTGTCTGCTTTCAACAACCATATAGCTAATAGGCAGAAGTTGCACCATTGCACCTTAAATTATTTGTATTTTTCATAATATAATTCGAACTTTTAATTTTAACAAATTGCATCTTGAATTTTAAAATCATTGATAATTGAGGTCTAATAGCTAACACGAGTTAGAATGCATGGATAATTTTGATCATAAAATTCGCATGTAAGTTTTTTTTAAAGGTAAAGCTCGTCATTTTAAGAAAAAAATTAAAGCTCAACACGTGAAAATGAGTACTTAACAAAAATTAAAATTAGCTATTGGATCTTCTATCGTGCCCCGGGGTACGGGAGATGACGTGGTAGATTAATTAAGTTAATTAAACAAAGATTTAGTTAAAAATTAGGTTTTAGGAATTAAATTTATAAATAAAAATGTGATAATTTTAAAATCTTTTGTGATGAGCAATCATAATATTTAAACAAATAAAACAATTTAATATAGAGTGAGGTGAATATGGGTCCCACTGGCCCACATATTGTGCACACACACAGTATTGACAATACTACAATACATCCACAGTCCAAAATAAAAGAAAAGTTAAGTTCTTACATGCCTTGAATCTTTGTAATACAACCTACCCAAAATCTTCTATTGGTCGCAAGTCCGGTCAGCGGATCCTTCTCCGATCCTAAGCTGATATCCACCTATGGGATAAGATTTTAAAACAAGTAAAATGTGAGCGAAAGGCTCAGTAGGACTATATTTTGAAAATATTTAACTTTAAAAGAAATTTCATAAACCGAATAAAGACATAGAAAACGAATTAGAACAAGTAATTAAATAAATAGATGAAAATTTAATAGAAACCTTATCTTACCAGAACAATTTAAATAGGTCGACCAGAAAGAATATCATTTTCTTTTCTTGGGCAAACCATATGTAATTCACCACCGTAGTGGCCCAGTTGGGTTTCGAGACCTGCCCTTAAGGTCGTTCACTACACGACCCGATCTCTGATATGGCATCATGTCCTAAAATATATATACATATATCTTTTCATGATTATCAAAATCTCGTTTTACCAAATGTGATCATTTATATTCATTATGAGGTTTATTATAAAAATCACCTTAATTCTACCATTTATGAAATCGGTAAATAAAGATCCTTTTTCAACTAGTCATTAAAAACATTTTATTAAAAATCACTTTGAGGCCAAAACATTTAAAATTAGCTACCAAAGAAGGGATAGAAGTCCTATCTTAATACTCGTGCCGGTGTCCCATACCGTAATCCCGATCCGCTATACGTTAGCTTCGCGGATCCATGCACAACCTTAAATGAAAACTAAGTCTATTAGTATCTAACCCGAGATATCCCAGATTATTAAATCATCTCATGGTGTCCTAGTGTGCCATTTAGGTTTATAAAATCATTTTATAAAGTCAAAATTTCAATTAGGGTTCAAAACAGTGAAAACGGGTGAAAAATCACAAAATTTTACCATACCCGATCGGCCTGCCGGTTGCCCTGGTTCAGCCAGCCGAACTGCACAGTTCGGCCTGTCGGAGGTCCAAGTTCGGTCGGCCGAAGTTTCTCAAGTTCGGCCTGCCGGTCGGATGAATCCGGCCTGCCGAAGATCAAGTTCGACCTGCTGATCTGGGAAATTCTAGAAATTTTCACGCACGGGTCTTGGCCTCCCCGAGCCCAAATCTTCAAATCTAACATGTTTTCTCAGTTCTCAGGCATGGATAATGATCATAAACAATAGAAAAACATAGTAGAACACTTTTCAATGCATTAAAACAAGTTTTAAACAAAGTTTTTGAAAAAATCCAAAAATAGAGAAAAATGGAGAAAAATAAAAAATCTTGATTTAAATCCGTTTTTGATGAAATCAAGTTTACATTCTAGCTAATCTAAGTTCATCTAACCTAGATTGAAAGTTTTCTAAGCTTAGAAATGCTTAAATTTCAAAATGGAAGAAAATTTGAAAAATTGAAAAAAGTTTAGAAAATTTGAAATCTAACCTTGAATCGAAGCTTGAATCGAGTTTGTGGTTGCTCAATCGCGTTGCTGAGCTTTCAATCCACAACCCCGAAGCTTGAAATCTGATTTTGTTTCAAAATTTTGAGAGAGAATGGGAGAGAGAGAGAGAGGGAAAACCGAGAGAGAGAGGAGAGAGAGATGAGCGAGTGAGACAGAGAGAGAGAGTGAGATTTATAAAGAGAAGGGAAGCAGTTTTCAATACCGCGTCCCGCACGTGGTTTCCAAAGTGGGACGTGTTGGTCATTTGACAGATTGTTTTATTTCAAAATTTAAAACAACAATTAAAAATAATTAAGAGTAATTAAAAATCACTAAAATAATTAAAAATCACTGAAATAATCAAAAATATCATAAATTTAGAAATTTCTCATAATGATCAAATTAAGCTTAAAATATTCGTTATGGCACACTAATTTACCATTCTATATATTAACATCATTTAATTAATTTCTGGGTGTTACATCTTTATTGCTAATAATTTCAAAGTTTAAGGTGTATTGTGTCAAGATTAAATGTTTAAAATGTATTGTGCAACAATTAAATAGTTTATGCTGCAACAATACAACTTACTCAGCTAAGTCCTTTATTTCTCGTGCTCTTTCCATGGTGGCCAAGTGCTGCATAGTTCCAGGGAGAAAAGACAAATGAAAGAGCAATTCGCCAAATTGAATTAGTTCAAAACTAATTGTACTATTAAAACTTACCTTATAACTAACCCAAACTAAAAAAAATCTATACAATTAACATGATTTGTAAAGTCATCAAATGGATTGAGGGAGAAAAAAGAAAAAGAAAACGTCTTTTAGTCTTAGTTTTAGTTTTTGGTATTGCACAGTCGAGATATTTAATATCTAACTAAAAAACTGAAAAAGAAGAAAGATAAATTTTGATATTATATTTAGAACTAATGACAGGAATCAAGGGACGTAGAGCCTGCTTACTTCTCAATCCTTGCATCTAAATGTATAGCCTATATATTTTCTTTTTTAAAAAAAAAAAGAAAAAAAGAAAAGGTAACGATGACAAATTCAACATACTTAGGAAAGAGAGAAAATAGGGCATGGAGAAGAATAAAGGAGGCTTCTCACTGATTAATCTGATTGCAATGAATATATAATCAAGAGAATAAACCTAGGAAGGCCTAGAGAGTGCCAGGTGACATATTACTGCAGCTGCCAGAAATACACAGAAACATCAGCTTAAAAAAACAATATGAAGGACCAAATAGTCATTTCAGCCAGTAGATCTAACAAACATTAACTTCAAGTTGAAGAGTACTTGATTGATCGATCTAGCCAATCAAATTTTGGAACCAATTATAAGACAAGCTCAAAACGTCACTTAGTAATGTAATTGATCAGCTAATAAAACAGAACATAATGTGGTGTGGAAGTGGCTTCATACGTGCCATTGTCCAATCCTTGTCTGCTTGTTTAAGCATTGTATTGTATAGTCACAATGAGTTCAAAGAAAAACAAAAGTGGGTCAAGTTCAGTCCGACTGTTCAACCAAGAAAAAGTTGGAAGAGTCCAAATGAATACGCAATAAAATATTCTCTAATGATTAAAGGAGTCGATGAATGTCTATTAATGATGCTTTGTCAACAAGTATAATATATATATATATATATATATATATATTATTTTGTTATCATTTTCTAAGGGTTATAAATGCCCTTGTCGGCTATTACACTGATAGATTTAGATATTGAGAAATTGAAATCAAAGTTGTTTTTCTCTTCAATTTTAGACTTTTCCCCTTTAGTCTTGAATTTGGCTTAATTTTCTCAGTTTCATTGCACCAATATATTTATGTATTACATAACACAAGATATAATATATCAAAGTTACAGAATTTATGTATTGCTAAAAGTTAAGCAATAAATAGACAGTAAATTTTCAAATTTACGTACGTTAATTTTGTTTTCTTGGGTGAAGATTACAGAAAACCTAGCTGAAATTGAAAGTTCAAAAGAATATCTATACATCATCAATAAGGGCGCTAGAACAAATTAAATTCATCCAATATCTTTTGGGCAATGTTTAATTTGATTGACCATAATGAGTTCGGGGTGTCTTTAGTGGGTGTTTGGAAGGGTGATGGGAACCAGTGGTGAGAACCACTTTTACTGTAGCATGTGAGAGTTTTATACTATAGCAATTTTTTTTATTGGTACTGTAGTATGTGAAAGCTTTTTACCGTTCATAACTGAGTTTATGATGAGAACTAAATAGTGAGAATCATTGCCAATTAGCTAGAACTTGACATGCGAACATACGTGCGTATACATATTCCAAGTCAATATAAATATGTGTAAATAATTATATAAAAATGTCTTCCGCAACAATCAGTCCGGTGGTAATATTTTTTGTTTAGTTATTACAATATATTTTTTATATTTATGTCACATCTAATTTGTTTAAATATAATAATATGTAGTCTACTATCATGTTACAAAAAATATTTCATGCATAGGATTGTACAATTATCAGACTGTCTATAAAGATATATATTTACATAAAGATTAATAATTATTCTGTATAACAATTCGTCAATATTGGCACTTTGTCCGAGTGAAAATGCCAAAAGGGGTTTATGGTGTTATGTCATGGTCAGGGACAAAATCAATCTTATCGTTGTTTAATTAACACTAACGAAGTGTAACAACCAGAATTTAATTAAGTATGATTAGTGTATGAAATAGTAAATTAATGTGTCATGATGTAATTTGAACCTAATTTAATTATTTTGTGATATTTTCAAATTAATATTATTTTTAATTATTTTTAATCACTTTTAAATATTTTTATTTGTTATTTTAAATTTTGAACCAAAATAATTTATCAAATTCTAAATAAGTCACTTTTTACTGAAAACTTGAACAACTTAGAAATTGTTCATGAACACCAGGAGCAGCCCATGGTTTCCTTCAAAAATCAGCTAGCCCTCTCTCTATTTATTCGCTCCTCTCTTACTCTCTCCTCACTCTCTCTCTCTCTTTCTCTTCCCGTTTCTCCCTCTCTCTCTCTCTCATTTTTGATTTTAAAATTTGAGCTCAAGCTTTAATTTTCAACTAGATTGGGGAAGCTTGGAAGCAAGATTGAGCATCCACAAACTTAATTTCAAGCTCAAATTCAAGGTTAGTTACTCTATTTTTCAAATTTCAAACTTTTTCCCCAAAATTTTCAATTTCTTAAAAATGTTATAATCTGAGTTTCTTGAGCTTAGGAAACCTTCATTCTATGTTTATAGAACTTAAATCATCATGAACCTAAGCTCGATTTGGACAAAATCAAGCTAAATCAAGTTTTTCCCTTTTTTCTCATTTTTAGAATAATTTAGAAATTTCTATATAAAACCTGTTTAAAAGTGTTAAAAAGTGTTCTAATGTGTTTTTTAATCATTTATGAACATTATGTATGCTCTGGGACATGAGAAACAGGTTTAAAATGAGATTTTGAGTTCAGGGAGGCCGCGATTAGAAGTCTCGGGTCTCTTAGAGTTTTCCATTTCGGCAAGTCGATGTTGAGCATCGACAGGCCGGATTCATGAGTTCAACAAGTTAGACTCATCTTGTCGGCAGGTCGAACCTGAAGCAGTTCGGTAGGCCAAACTGTAGAGTTTGGTAGGCCAGACCAGAAAGTTCGACAGGTGACCGGGCTTTGTAATATTTATCATTTTCACCATTTAAAACCTAGATTGAGACTTTGAGCTTCTAATATAATTTTGTGAACTTTAAAGGCACACTAAGACACCATGAGATAGCATAGTTTGGTAGCATACCCTAAGTTAGACATTGATAGACTTAGTCTACCTTTAAGGTTGTTCGTGGTTCCGTGGAGCTAACATATAGCTAGTCGGGGCTGTGGTGTTTGAGCTCAGGTGTTGGATATGGAGGTAGGACTCCAAACCTCTTTCCTTGGTAGCCATGTTTTAAAAAGGGTTTTAGCCAAAGTGGTTTCTTGTAAAATGTTTTCAAGAAATGATTTGAATAAATATTTAAACATTTTCATTATTTGTGGAACAATGAATGATCATAATGAATGGAATAATGAATGTAAATGATAATACTCGGTAAGATTAAACCTAAGTAATGATATAACACCAAACGTGTCATTAGTACCATTCGGACTGACATAGTAAAGCATGATGCCATACTCAGAGATCGGGTCGTGCAAAATGCGACCTTAGGGGCAGGTCCCGAAACCTAGCTGGGCCACTTCTTTGGTGAATACAATGGCTTTGCCTCAAACTGAATGATGAGGTTATTTCCAAATGAATAATGGACTAATGGAAAGGATGGATTTTATGAGCTTCATTTATGATGATTGATAATTCTTAATTCTTATGTTATAATAGATTTTATATTTAAATAAAATGTTTTTAAAGCTTAGTCCTACTGAGCCTTTCGTTCACTATATTTATTTTTTTTGAAACTCCCCCCCTCTAGGTGGTTTGTAGTATCTAGAGACGACTAAGAGGCTTGGATGAACTAGTGGATCATAGGAATCCTCTCTATCTAGGTTATTTACTTATTTGAACAAGGCATATAATATTTTAATTATTTTCTTTTGATTTAAACTGTGGTTGTAATTAATTATGTCGATACTGTGTGTATAAATGTGGGTCCAATGCAGCCCAACTCGTAGTTACTAGTCTTTATTTTTATTTTACTTTATTTTATTTTATTTTGCTTACTTTAATTAAAGGTTTTAAAATTTGTCATATTTTCATAAATAATTTAATTAGTTTAATTGATGAATTTAACTAAAATTTAATTTGATTAACTTAATTAATCTATCATGTTGCTATTTGTATTCGAGGGTGTGACATGAAGATTGGAAACTTCTAGTTATCTTCAAAAGGTTATTGATATATAAACAAACTAGAAGCGGAAAATGACAAATAGCTGGAGACCATTGAAATTGAAGGCTACATTGCGATGTTTCGAATCAGTTTGGCTACGTGTACATATGATATTAATTAGACTTTTCAACAACTTGTATAAATCAAGCTTTACTACGTCCCATTCAATTAATAATAATAATAATAATAATCAAGCTTCATGTAATGTTTTGTTAACCTTCCTCTAGTTTAATATTTGTGTGCACAAAATATAAGTTATAAAATTCGTAACATAAATTGCAAGTTTTTTATTTTCTTACACTCAAAATTTCTTTTCAGATTGATCTTTTAAGATAAAAACTTAAGTCTTTAAGAAGACTAATTTTTATTACGGTATCAAGTTTAACATGTTCAAAATAATTGCCTTATACACTCAATATAAAATTAATGACTTCAAAAAGATCATTATCTTATAAGTTTATCTTATAAGGACATGTCGCATGCTACCAGACATAATACTTATAAAGTCCAATTTCTCTTTGCTTGAGTTTGACCTTTTACTGTAAATAAATCTTGTAGTGATCGAGTAAATAATTAATCATTTGGCATGTATTTGTGTAATTCACATAAGATAAGGTAGTACTATTACGAACAATATTAGTATTAGCACTAAAACATGCATTAATAAACAACAATATTGCCAAAAATAAATAAATAATCCTGACTTACCAAAACATATGCATATATATATATATATATTTATTTATTTATAATATATATAATATTGAATTCATATTTTTGCGCATATCATATAACAATCAACAAAGATTAATACCAAAAAATGGTGTATAATTATTAAGTAACCCCATAACGTTAAATTTACATCACTTTGTATAGTCTCTACTGTGTGTATCACATATCTGACTGGTCGGAAACCGGAATGACAGGACTCCGGCTCCTCCGCCTTGATTGGCGGCGGTGACTTCCTCCGAACTTCAGTCTGCCAGTGTCCTTGAACCGCCGCTTCTCGGACGGGATGATCACGCACTCCGGCAGCGGCACCGGGTACCTCAACGTGTCATAACAGTAGGAGTAGTACATGTAACGTTGGCGGAACCTCCGCATGGCGGAGCGGCGCTCGGGCGTGATGACAGCATAGTCTTCCTTCTGCAGGCTAGCATCCTTCTCGGCGCAGGCCACGGCGGCGGGAACTTCCTGAATAGGGTTTACAGGGCAGCCCTCAAGGACTAGGTCTTTGAATTCCACCACAAAAGGTGCGTATTTGTAATTCGCTTTGTATTTGCCACCATTAGTGGCCCAATTACTAGCATCCCATATAGTGGCATACAATGACATTGGCTTTGAAGGAAAATCTCCTCCCATTTCTTCGCTTCTCACCACCTCTCTAATGGGAATTTCATCAATGTAAAATCTGCAAAAATAAAATAAAATAAAATAAATGTAGTTTTAGAATAATAACACCGATTCCGAACAAGTGAAGTTTTTAACACAATTTGTTACCTATCCAAACACACACACAAAAAAATAATAATAATAATAATGAAATAAAGTAAAGTAAAATAAGTGCAATTTTGGGACAGTAAGACAAAAATTCCTAAGAAGCGAAATCTTTAACACGAATTTGTTACCCCTCCAAACACAATGAATTTGATTTGTTATTATCCTATTTTAAATGTAAAACTAAAATATGAAAAGTGTAAATGAGATCAGAATAATAGTAGCAAAATCTCATGAAATTTAATGAAAAATCTAATCAAACATAATAGATTAGGAACGTGATTTAGTGGGAGAAAATGATTTAAGTTTTAATATAGAGAATTAAAGAGTTGGTAGTTATCAAGTATGCCAGCTACCAAAAAAGTAAATCTAATTAATTAGGATTATAGAGGACCTTAAATGGAGAATAAATATGGAAATGAATAGTCAGTTTGGGGCAAGTTTGGTAATAATTTTGCCACATGGAAAGGAAATCTTCTTTTTAAATTTAATAACATAACTTAAGCTTGTATCCTTCTTTGTTTCCCCCTAAAAAAAGAAAAAAGAAAAAGCTTGTATCATTTTTTATGTAAAAAGAAGTTCACATGCTTTATTTTTTGCTCTTTATTTTTTAAGAGGAAAAAAAAAAGGCTTCAATAGAAAGAGTTCACGTGCCTTATTTCTAGCCCACGGACTCAATGTTTATCTTCCATTTTGCCGGCTAACTATGTGGTCCAACATCCACCACTGGCATTTACTTAATTTCTAATTCATGAATATTTGTCAGTTTGGCTTTTAGGGTCCTATCATATAATTAATTTTAAAGAAAAATAAAAGATAATAAAAAAATTAGTTCTTAAGCAAGTATTATGTCATGTTATCATCACAAAAATTCAAAAAATATACAAAAGCAAATAGTCTGCTTTTCTCACATAAAGTACAGAACGGTTGAACATTTGTTTAGCATGGTTCAACGGGTCAGCCGAGCCAAACGGTATCCTTATAGATAGAGTATACGTTAATTTCTATCAAGTCATGAAAAAGTATAAATAACCAAAAATGAATTGAGATTTCTCTAGAAAAAAAAATGAAAATTTAGAGAAAATAAAAAAGCTTCTTTTTTCCCCCTCCTTTTAATGTTTTGAATATTTTTAAAGACATTCTTATAGAGTATACGTTAATTTCTATCAAGTCATGAAAAAGTATAAATAAACCAAAAATGAATTGAGATTTCTCTAGAAAAAAAAATGAAAATTTAGAGAAAATAAAAAAGCTTCTTTTTTCCCCTCCTTTTAATGTTTTGAATATTTTTAAAGACATTCTTATAGAGTATACGTTAATTTCTATCAAGTCATGAAAAAGTATAAATAAACCAAAAATGAATTGAGATTTCTCTAGAAAAAAAAATGAAAATTTAGAGAAAATAAAAAAGCTTCTTTTTTCCCCCTCCTTTTAATGTTTTGAATATTTTTAAAGACATTCTTATCAAGTTTTCCACTTTATGTAAACCTGCGGCAACACCGCACAAGCAAAATAAATGCCCAAGTCTCTTTTTTGGTGCCTCTGGTAACGGTCAAGCAAATGGGCAACAAAAGTGTGCAAAGCATGCCATGTTTAATAATAATAATTCATAGCCGAAAACTTTCCCAAACCAGTAAGAACAATCAAACATAAACACAAATACAAAAACAATAACATTCAAAACAATTTAAAACTTAAGAAAGACACTATAAATATCCGGGAGAAAAAAAAATAATTTGAAATAAACCAATTCAAAGTTGGCATGTACCACTCCAAGACTCAATATAACAATTAACATATGAACACAATTTTGTTTGAATCAAGTTGTCTCAATTTGAGAAGACGAATTAAAATTTGAACAAAAATACATCGTATATATGACATGACGTGCTCTGATATTGTCTAAAATAGATAATATGTATAGGAACACTTTAACTACAACAATTTACTTAAAAATTTTAAGATATAATTTCTCAAAATTAAAATTTCAAGAACTAACTTTTAAAGGGGAAAATTTCTAAAAGCGCTAAATTAAATGTAAACTAAGACAAGCATCATAATTTTGAGTACAAATTGAGGAGGGAGACAGATGATCATGACTTACATGATGTTGTTGGGCGTCCAAAGAATGCTGTACCGGTGGTGCTCCTTGGTCGGGTCGAACCATAGGCGGTACCGCTCCTCTCGGCCGCGGCTGGTGCTGCCGTTGCCGTACAGGTTGGTCTGAAACTTCCATGGCTTCCCTGCCACGTTCCCTAAGAACTCAAAGTCCAATTCATCATGGCTCTTCTCGAATACGTCAGCGTTTGATGTCTGTTTTTTTTTTAATGTATGAATTACATGGTACGGACAAAAACAAAAACAAAAACAAAGCCAATACGTTATCATTCGTAATCATTGTGGTGGATATGAGTATGGGCATATATACCGTTATTTTTTTCCTTTTAATTGTGTGGTGTAAATTCAGGATAAAACTTCTGTTAATTAGTTGTCGAAATTGAATGAAACTGCAGAGTTAATAAAAATTCATACATGGAATAAAACCCAGGAATGAGAATGCATATACATACATTTATATATCTAACACACATATATATATGATTTATACAATATAATTATAATATATATATATATATAATTGTACTTACGTAGAAGGCAACACAAATTCCTGCGGTGTAATCCGATGGCAACTTAATGCTGGCGCTGAAAAATCCATGTTGATAATGACTCGAGGAGATGAAGCCAGAACCTTTTCACCAAAATAAAAAATTTTATTTTCAAAAAAAAATTCCCATATTGAATTGGACATGTCAAATTAATTATAATTTTCCCCCTAATTTTCATAAACAAAACACAGCCAAAAAAAAAAAAAAAAGTTGATCATATACATACACACATATACATATACACAATATGTACAAATTTTGTGTGTTACCTGTGTAACGATCAAGGAGAAGGCGGACGGCGTTGCCATCGGGGGAGCGGACGAGATTGCTGACGCCGAAGAGAGGGCGGTACGCGTCGTCGAAAGGGACGGCGGCGAGGTTGAATGCCGAGGCGTAGGAGACGCAAAAGCAAAGCGCAAAGGGGAGGAACAAGGCCAGAGAAACAAGCCTTAACGTTCTACAGCCAATAGTACTCATGTTCTTATAATAAAGCCTTTTACAAATTCTTTTTTTTTTTTTTCGCTCTCTCTCTCTTTTTGTTCTCTTTGTTTTGCTCTCTATCTCTCTTTTTCTTTTCTTTCCTTTGTTTTTTTTTTTTGAATTTCTTTGCTTTCTCTCTCCTACCCTATCCCTTCTCCCCCACTTTCTCCGCAAGTGAATATATACACAACGAGAATTCAACGCGAGAGAGAGAGAGAGAGAGAGGTCTCCATGGTCTGTTTTTTTCGTGCACTGGGTCATTTGGCTGCTAATTAGGAATTTAAGATAATTGCTTAATTATTAAGTTTTGATTGAATTCTTAATGTAGGAAAATGCCCTTTCATTTTTATTTTATTTTATTTTTCGCTACTGTGAGATTTACCATGGGGATCAGATACCATAATTAAAAGGGTTAGTTTGCAAATTGTGGGATTGTTTTCTTTTAGGGGATTTGGGTATTAAATGGATTGGTTGTCAGTGACATATAATTAATTATTGTCTATCAATAGGGGATTATCTGGCAGACAGCTGGAAATACACGTAAATATTTGAGAATTACGTGTACCGCCCAAGGTATCACTTGACAACTAAAATAACGAGGAATCGTATGTACTTTAGTGCAAGAGGGCTTTTCAGGTAAATAAATTAAATATTTTTCAAATAGTTTAATCTGAGTATTAAACTGTTGTTTAAATGAGTGGTACGAATTATAATTTTTACCATAAATTTAATTATAAATAATATAAAATTCTCACATGTTACAGTAACAATAAAAAAATTGTTACAATGTAAAACTCTCGTATGCTATAATGAAGTGGTTCTACGCCACCTTTTCAAACACTCTCTAATGACCAATCAAGCAATAAAAAAAGATAAAACAACAGGAATCATGCCAGCTGGACGGGACACAGCGAATGGTTTGTAGCCAGTGATGACGAGTTAACATACAAGGGAAAAAAAATAACTTCTATATATTTTATCTTGTTGATCACCTTAGCCTCTAGTTCATCGTGGTGGCTACACAATATTTGTTACAACAAACGCAAAAAAAGAAAAAAGAAAAAAAAAACAATTTATAAGCCAAAATTCCACTACCAAAAGGACAAAAAAAAAATTGTCGTTTTTAATTTTTTTTTTTAAATATTTAAATTGGTGGTCTGGTCTCTCCAGAATACATACATATATGTGTGTATTTACGTATATATATTAGTCATAATGATCCTTCCGTGTAAGCTTATGCTGAATGACCTTACACAGAAAGAGAGAAGAGTTGACAGCTCAATATTTTACACTTAAATAGCAAGGTGAAAGCACCAAAACTCTATTGTTTGTACTAAATTTTCAATTTTCCCAACCAATCCACTTAATTATATCATGACTTGAGTATACATAGCGATGCCCCACTATATATAAAAATTATTTCATAGTAAGACTGTATTCGCGTCTTTATAGATATTAGTTGAATTACTGAACTTTTAATTTTGACAAATTACTCTCTGAAATTAAGTATTTAATGTGCTTAACACTGCCGTCTAATTACATCCTTTTGTATGGTTGCATACTCGAAGAAGATGTGATTTAGCAATTAATTTTCAGAGAGATTCACAATTTCTTATTCAGAAGTAATAATCTTAGCTCAAACCTATCATATGAGGAGAAGAAGGTTGAGACAATTAAATCCTCACTTAATGTGAAAAATGTTCCTTGTTGGACGATTATAGTCGTATAATTCTAATGTAGCTATGAATTAAGGTTGAAAGAGCCACAGCAACCTGCCCCTTGAAAAATGTTGACCAAAACAAATATGTTTGAACAGTGAAGCGCACAAGAAACAAAAAGAAAAACAAATTTAAAAAATTGGGTTAGTGAAACAAATCAATAATGCCCAATTTTTTGACATAATGAAGGGGCTCGGATCAGAATTTAAGTTTCGAGTTTGGTGAAACAAACACCGGTTGGTGGGTATTATTTTCAAGAAAGAAAATGAAAACAGGAAGGTAAAGACACTCAAAAAAAAAAAAAAAAAGGTAAAGAAGGGAGGCGTCACCGCGTGGGAGAGCAAGTTTTGTAATTAATCTGGGTCCCTAAGGGTAATTTTGGAAAATTAACGGTACT
This sequence comes from Artocarpus hirsutus, assembly GCA_946598075.1. NCBI lineage: Eukaryota > Viridiplantae > Streptophyta > Magnoliopsida > Rosales > Moraceae > Artocarpus > Artocarpus hirsutus. Next base: position 17,134 of record CAMOHE010052526.1, on the reverse strand, counting down.
CAGGTAATGACAGAAAGAATTGAGTGGCCGAAAAACCACGTTCTATACGAACGGCGGCATCTTCTATTGCCACGCTCTCGTTACGGCGTGCCTCCCTGTTCTCTCTCAAGGGCCAATGCTGTAAAAATCTACTGTATAATTTTGTCTATTGATTTTTCCCTAAAAACATGGGCAAAGACTTACGATGAGACTCTATCGGTAGGTATCTCTATTTTAAACGTTAAATTAAATTTTTAACTGTCGAAATCAATTTTATGCCGTTAATAATATGAACACTTATAAATTAAAGTATAAAAAAGTTAATTTAACTGTTAAAATAACAACATGTATTGATGGACTAAAAATGACTTTTCTAAGAGCTTCTTAGAAAAAGATTTTTGGCTATCAATTTTAATGCTCAATTGGAGGGGGAAAAAAGAATGATAGCTAAGAGGATTGTAAGGTAATAGCGGTGTTGGTAAGTGGTCACAAGTTTAATTGAGATGGTAACTGGATTACTTTTTTTTAGTATTGAGGTCATAGTTTAAACTAGTGTGTTAAAAGTAAATTTTAGTATTTGAGTATGACAATTACTCTTCAATATTATTTTTATGTTAAATTTGACACATGTTATATTTAATGTCAAATTTAACACTAAATATATCATACATCAAATTTTAAGATTTGAACGTCATTTATTTATACATATGTAATTTTCAAATTATTTTAATTAAAATACTATTCTCATTTTTTTGGTGCCAAATTTAATATTTGCATATAATTACATTGGAAGTGGTCATACATATTATCTCATATTTTTCTTTAAAAAAAAAGAAAAAAAGACAAACGTGTAATATATAATTTCAATACCAACTTAAATTGAGAAATGGCACGATTATTAAATTTAATGCTGGAATGAGTTCAAATATATATTATCTGGTGGGAAAACGTGTAAACATGCTTCCCCCGTTAAAAAGAAAAACGTGTGTTTCCCTTTTTTCTCAAAAAAAAAAAAAAAAGAAAAAGAAAAAGGATAAATGTGAAACTAGCTAATTGAGTTCAAATGATTTATTACCTGTCCATCTCCATATGCTTTCCTTACTTGGAAAAGGACCTGTACTATGGCTGGAATGACATGAAACTAGCTAATTAGTAATCATGTAGGGCGTGGGGATATGCATAACCATTGGATATTCCATTATCCACATGAGTGGTATTGAAGAATAATCAATACAAAAGAATCACTTAAAGGGAAGTTTGTATTCATCAATACAAAAGAATTACACGTATGTATGTATTCATACATATAAGGTCCATTTGGTAAATAGATTCAAATTAGTGATTTGATTTGCGTTATGAGATTTAAATTATGATTTGAGTTAATAATTTGAATTGTTATTCAAATTGACGTTTAGATGTACATTTAAGTTTTAATCTGAGTATGGAATAAAATTAAAATTTATGTTTGTAGAGGTAGTGAAAATAACTTTTGATTTATTAACAAGTCTAATAAAATCTTAATGTTAATGATCTTAAAAAATATGCAATATGGACATTAATTTATTCCTTCTTCACTAGAAACACAATAAAAAAAGAACCATCTTAGTTGGATATCAAATGAAGAAGTTATGATTTTTTTCCCTCAAATATAAGAGAGAAAGTTTTAACTTTTATTGTAGCAAAGATATCCAAGTATCAAAAGTTTAAAGGGGATTAGAACTTTAAAAACTTGAATTCTTGATACTCAAAGGATTCGAATTAGTTGGATTGGTGCCTGGGATAGGCTTAAAACCCTCTTATTCAAGAGGAAAAATGTTCGACTCCTGAGAGACGCGCTCCCCCCCGTGGGAGGCAAATCTACGTAGGGGCTCCTCGAGCAGCCTCTCTGGCAATACGTTCAAGAGACCCTCCAGACTCTGGCCTAGGAACCATAACCCTCAACACTAACGGTGAATCTAGCCTGTAGATACGACCTCAACGATGAGTCCGTCCTAAACTCAACAGCAAGTCCAACTTATCGGCCTTACCCCACTGGTGAATTCGGTAAGCTAGTGCGACCTTGACGACGAATTTGGCATGCCAATTCGACCCCGACAACGTGTCTATCTCATTGGCTAGACCCAAATGACAAGTCCAGTTCACTAGCTTAATCCCATCAACAAGCTCAGCTAGACCTTAATAGTGAGTCTAAACCGCCAATCGGACACCATCGACAAGTCAAGCTTGATCCCAATGGTTTGTCCCACTTACTGTTTTGACCTCAACAGTGAGTTCAATTTGTCATCCTAACCCCGACGGCAATCTTGACTTATCAAACCATCCTAAATCGTTGCCGACTTTATTAAACTGTGGTGGACTACAACATAAGATATTTGTTTTAAAAAAATTTTGGAAATAAGAAATTTTTGTTTCCATAATTAAAAAAAATTGATAATAATTTTAAAAAATAAAAACGATGTTTTCAAACATATTTCAAAAAAAAAAAGTTAACACTTTTTTATTTTTAAAAAAATGTTTAAATAAGTGATACCACACAGACTTTTAAGTTTGTAAAACTTTGGCCTACTATTTTTATTCATCTTTTTATTTGACTTATTTCTCTCGTTGCCCTAAAAGAGTATAATAGTAAAAAATGCTTACTTAAGCTCATTTATGTGTTTTCCTTGACTAAGGGTGTGTACATGATTTATTTACCTGTGTATTTACGATGTTAATATGCTATTAATTTTAAATTATTTACTTTATAAAATTTTAAAATAAATTGTTATTTTCCTATTTTCTTCTAAATTTAAAAGGAGAAGGAGGTTAATATAGCTTTTTTTGGAATAAAAATAAATGATAGAAATTTAGATAAATTAGTAAGTAGCAGTAAATTTAAAACTTATAGGTTAAATTTAAAATTTGAAAAATCCAGCATAAAATCTGAGTTTACCCATGATCAAAATTGGTAAATATAAAATCTATCCGGTAAATATTGAATTTACCTCATAATTAAATTCATTAAATCATTGAGATTTTTTATCAAATAAATTTGTAAAGATACTAAATAATATACTTTTTTTAATTACTTTTTTTCCTTTATATATTATTTACTTATTTTTTAGCTAATAAACTCAATTTTTACCCTCATACAATTTCTTTGACAACTGACATTATTATTGTTAACAATTACAGTAAATGTGATATTAATTGCTACAAATATTCAAAGCTAGGTTATTAGTTACAATTTTCCTATCTAAATTAGTGTTAGATTTTTTAAATTAAAGTAATAAGGAATAAACTTCTATATTCAAGTTTTAAACATGAGAAGATTATCAAAGATAAATTACCCCAAATCATATACGACGAGCCAATTATTGTGTTTCCATTAAAATTCTAACTTTGATAATGTTTCAAATTTGAAGATAAACATACATTATATTTTAAAGATCATATCCGGAGGCATTTTGTTGTAAGGGTTATCATTGCTGAAAAATTGAAGGCATTTCAAGAAAACCCGAGCTAAATTACCGTAACAACACTACTCCTTGCTTCCTCTTCTCCTAGCAAAATATCCCCTCCCTCCAAGGTTTTTTATTTTTAAAAATTCCAGCTCCTTAATTTTTTGTGTTTTAAGAAAAAATTTAAAGGTATTATTTGATTGTTGTGATGTAAGAGGTTGAGCCATTAACAAACTACGATGATCTTAATTTCGTCAAGAATGCAAAACAAACAAAATTAAAATCTGTTGTCCTATTTTCATGCCTCTTTAACTGTCCTCCAATTAAATTTCGATTTTAAGTTAAAATGCTTAATTACTTTTAATATCTAGGTTTATTTGTCCTTAAATAGTTGAATTTGAATGATGTGGCTAATAAATAATAAAAAGATAACCAAGAAAATAAGAAAATGGGACAACAAATCTCATCCCATCTAAGTGGGGGCGGGTATTTTTGAAAATTCATTTTCATCTCTAAAATTATTCTTAAGTTTCAAACATGTCTCCACTCCAGAAGAGATTATAAATATAATTGAAGTACACAACTCTCTCTCCATTCGAGAAAAAACCATCCCCACTTGCAAAACATAAAAAAATTACCGCTACTGCAATAAAGAATTTTTGCAAAAACCTTTTCTGGATCCCACAAACGAGGTCGCTGCATATGTAAATCTCTGGCCTTTCCAAATGAAATCTTGGCTGAGGGAGCAGAAAAGAAGTTCATATACATATCAATGTTCCACTTATGTAAAATGCAAAAGGACATGAAAACAGAAGATAGCAAGCATAAAAAGCCATGCACAATGTGCCCAGGTTTATAAAAAGCATGGAGCAAATACTCCCCAGGTTGTGCATTCATCAATCATATTAATACAGGTAAACAAAAGTGTGGATACCACCCATTTATAACGAGGGTACAACATGAATTTCACACTCAACATATCATCCTAGTGCCTTGACTGTCGAAGATATAAGCCGAATCAGAAACAAAAGGATGACATGGAAATAAACATTGCCCTAAAACTATCAAACAGAAGAAAAAGATTTAAAAAAAAAGGTTACTTTAATTTGAGTTAAGCTACAAGCTGCGCCAAAATAAACTTCTGTTGCTAGTTGGTTAGGTTATGCTCCTTGTAAGCAGCAGGAAACATGGTTACCAAGATCTACTGTCTGCACGCGCTGTTTACGTTTGGCCCGTTTGTTGAGTGTCGTTGTTCAAGTGCTGATCCTTCCTGCCAGATCTCAAATCATCTTGTCCAGGAACTTCGCCGAGCCTCTCCTGCAGAAGAGGAATGTAGAAAATTAAGTAAAACAAGTAAAACAATATAGTGTAGACACCAGGTTGGAAGGGTAAAGAATCTTTATTCCATTGGCATTTAAGGCTCAAGACAATAGTATGGGATTTCCTTTTGCCTTGTGATTTTTCCTGCTAAGTTTTGGAATGAAATACAGATTTTCACAAAATCTTTAAACAAGCTCTTAATTGAAAGGCAACCACCTTCAGCGTTTGCCAAGCATCAAACTTACAGTCATTGAATTGTCATGGTACATGAATCTGGAATTGAACATGGTATGCCATTTACTACAAACCATTCAAGGGCTGGGGTTATGTAGACACCTCGGATTAAAGTTTTTATGGTTATATAGGGTAAGAATGTTTAGGGCACAAAATAATACTTTTACTTTTTATACTGTTCCTTGTCGATCATTGGTTCTGAGTAGAGGGGGAAAGATTGAACTCAGAACCGTGTCATGTTTTTTATTGGAGAAAAGAGACTTGCAGAGCACCAGGGTACTAATGAATTAAGTGAAGTTTAATCATACGCCTTCACAGTTCATTGCCAGCAGTAATTTACAATCGCACGGGGTGATGAAATCAGCATTGACTTTTAGCGAAGTAGGACTTTGTAGTCTTTGATCATTGAATTATCAGTGTTCTAAGAAGTTGTGCCTGGTTTTTTGTGTTCTTTCTTCTCTATCCTGTGCTCAGGAATTGCACAATGCTCACTGCTTGCTTTTTGGATTATTTAGCTGGAAAGAAACAAGAGGACTTCTGAAGATTTGGTTGGGGAAGTTTTGAGATTCTTCTAAGATTTTTGCATCCAACATATTTAAAGAATTCCTTTTCCTTTGATCTTGTTGACTTGGAAAGTTTGCTTGTAATTTTGGTTCCTTTTTTTTCTGTTTATTATGATAACTTCTGGTTCCCTTCCTTTTACTCTTATAATTACCTAAGTCGTCTGCTTCTTATCTTTTCTAAATAAATAAATAAATATAAGAAAACTTTGTCTTGCTGATCATGTACTTGACAACAAAGGAAAGTTGCTTGCTTCTTATCACACACACACACACACACACACACACACACACACACACAGACACACAGTGACAGAGAGAGAGAAAGAGAGAGAGAGAGAGTCAATTGAACTAAACCAAGATTAGCACGTCACCTTGAGAGAAGCATTCTCTGAAAGAAGCTGCTCATACTCACTCCTGATTCGATTAACCTCCAATCTAAGATTGCCATTTTCTTCTTTTAAGGCGTCCGCTCGCTGAGCCAGCTCATCACATTCCACCTAACTCAAAAGCATGCATGCATACAGCCAATCAATTCATCTCAAGACTTGAGATGCAAAACAACCGCACAATTAAAGAAACACAATTACCTGTTTGCGCAATCTAGATCGACGAGCAGATTCTCTATTAGACTGCTTCCTTCTCTGCCTTTTAAGCTCTCTTTCATCCTGAATCCAGATAAACAAATTGCCAAACAAAATTGTAAGCACATAATAACAAGAGAGAGAATGTTCATTCCAAGATAAACAATGGGTGTGTGTTAATCCCAATCCTAACACACCTCCACAAAAGCGTGGAATGAGATAATAACTGGTAACTAGGGGGAAAATCCATATGTCTCTGACACAGAGAGAGAGAGAGAGAGAGAGAGAGAGATCAAAAGGTGGAAGCATATTATTGCAACCTAGTAAGGGGGTAAGTAGATAGGGAGAAAACGAAAGAACAAATCATAGGCAAATTTGTGCTGCTAACGGCCCAAGCATTTACTCATACACAACAGAACCCAATGCAAAATATTGCAAAAATTGTCTGAAATTTCATTACGCCGAGAGTTGAGGTATGCACCCCAAATAAATACTTTAATGAAGACAGCTGCAGTACCCATTAAATGTTTAAATCAAGAAAGGAGTGGTTTCACTTCTTTGAACGATTTGGGTGAAAATTACCCAAACTCTTCATTGGATTCTCAAGTCATAATAATATGATATCCATCCTAAAACGTTACAACTTTCACTTTATCCAAACCGATAATTAATGGGCCTAATAATCTTTGTCAATGTTCAAAATGCTACAAGCATTTATGTATTCCAATTTACAAGCCCACGCTTGTGTGCATAAACCAAGTGTGAAATATTAAGCATTGCAAGCTTGTATGTTTCTAAGCGATTATTTTGATCGTCATAGATAGATAAATATGCTTCCTTGTATGTGTGCCTTCCTCTTTTTAATCAAAGGCTGACAGAAATTACGTTATCAACCTAAGTGTAGTTTTTGAAGAAACCATGATAAACAAGGCACAAATCTATAAAGTGCAACATTGTTAAGAACCAATTAACCTGTAACCAAAGCTGTGACTGAACACTATCCCGAGAGCCAGAAGTGACCATTCCCCCAGCAACTGGAGTAGAAGGAACTTTCCCACGTAATGCGGGAATAGTGGATGCAGCTGGGGTCCCCCAGTAGTCCATACCAATATTTAAATTTGTTGCAGGACCAGGAACAGCACCAGCAGCCGTCATTGGCATCATGGCCATTGTTTGATTACCCATTGTATGAGGTGTATTTGGTCCTCCATTCTGAGGAGCATACACAGAATTTCCATTCTGGGATGCATCACCTGCAATAAGAGAATAGACGTTACTTGTCTAGAGACCGTGCAAGAGTGTGAGAATACAAGTATAACATCTATCTTTGCATTCAAGATTGTGTAAGAGAATAATGCAACCAAACCTTCCAAAGAATCTTGCCCACCCCCTGACTTGAGTTGTGAGTCCTACAAGCATAATAAAGTAAGAAGCAATAGTCACGAATAACAATACGTGCCAATTTAGTTTCAGGAATTTTTTGAAGGAAAAAAGAAGAAGAGGAGGGGGGGTTGGGTGGGTGCCAATTTAGTTTCAGGATTTTTTGAAGGTGTTGGAGTGGGGGAGGGAGGGAGAGAGAGAGAACAACTCTTGTTAATAGCAAACTAAGACATTACTCAGCAAAAAGATTAAATACGTTGATCCAGACTCAGAAAAAGGTTAAAAACAAAAGGAAAAAAAAAATCAAAGATATATTGAGTCAATTTTTCAGAGAAGGTAGTCCTACAGTGAAAAGTACTATTGAAAAACAAAAATAAATAAACAAGCTGGAAACCCTTAACTAGCAAGCCATACTGCAGCTTGCACTTTTCTTAACCTATGCTTCAATCACATACTAATAGTTACTTATGCTGTTACATAATTTTACAGAAGACGAAAATGACTAACCATCACCCACAAGCTATCTTGTACCTCCTTTCTTTTAATGATATCTAATTTACATAGTTAATCACAATAACTAGGACAAAAAAGAAGCCACTACAACAAATAACATGCTGAGATGCTTTCCAAAACTTTAGACCAAAAGGGTATTTTATTATTATCAGAACTTCCGAACCCAAAAGAACTATTATAGTATTACTGGTAGAAGTGACCAACTCCAACCATTCAAGAAACAAAACCAGAATTAGCATGAAACAATGCTTTCATGCAGGCTAGCGAGTGGCAAAAACAAAGCAGAACCTCATTTCAAAGAATGCAACATGAACAACAATTCCCATCACTCCATGGGATCAATATAAATACCCTGGCTGCTACCCCCACACAACAAGAAAGTACAAGAGGATCTAATGAAACAATTCAACTGTAGCAGGCATTACACTTACATCCTGCGAGTTCTCATCACTTCCTTCACTTGTACCTTCACTTGCACTCTCAGCACTGCACATCCAGTTTGCTTCAAGTATTAGCTAAAGTAACTTCAATGGCAAAATTGACATAAACTTGGGAAAAACATGCACCACTTCAACTTATATAAAATTTTCATACAATGAAGGGACCATTCCATTTCCCGGTCCCATTTCCATCTGGCAAAAAGACTTTTTGTTAGATGAACATTATCATAATACGACAATTTCATGAGCTTAAGTTCAACTATACAGAAAGATTAGTGTAATTTCACATCTATTTTTTTCCCAATGCTAGTCAAGTCAATCCACCCCAATTCCCCCTTCGATTCTTTGAAAGCATCCATTATCTTATCCTCAAACCTTTAACAAAACAGTATGGTCAGAGTCTACAGTTACAACACCATGGACCACCAACTGCCAAAGCTTTCAACAACAACAGCTCAACATACCTTTTAGAGTAAACTCCATTGTTGGAGGCCCCGGATGTTTTACCAGCCTCATTATTCTTCCCAGTAATCATATTTAAACTGCCCAAGCTTCCTTTTGATCTTTTAATAGGCAACTTTTCCTTCACCTCAGATGGCCTATGGTCTGCTTCCATGCTCCCTGGTGTATTACCCTGCAAGCAATTTTACAAGTTCATGTCACCGATGTGTTAACCTACTTACATCAAATGGACAAAGTCACATCAGGAAACAAATTGTATAACAGTTATAGCACCCACAGAAGCCTCAACAGCAATTCCATTTGGTGGCGGCATTGCAAAAGGACTAAAAGGATAAGACCCCTGTTTGAGGACGGCAAACAAGTGTTACTGGTGTCCAGAAAATGAAACTAAAGAAGAAACTTAGAAGTACAACTAAATAATAGTGAACAAGATATTTACCGGAGGTATAGATGGGTGAGCATATAAACCACCATGAGGATACATAGCAACATATGGATGTGGAGGGGTACCATATGGAGGCATCATATGCTGCAGTTACATATTAATGTTAGAATATCAAGAATTATGTCAATTTGTTTAGACAAGTTCTTGCTAGAAACAACAATTAAGCAGAAGATTTTGGTAGCGTTATTGAAAGAGTTTGACAATTATTACTGTAGAGGGGAAATATTTAAGAGCATCTGGAAAATTATCATAGAAGGGACTTTTAAAAAAGAATCTCTTGTTTAAACTTTCAACAAATTGCTAAGTCAGATTAAATTATGCTAACACCCTTCAAGTAGTCAATAAATCAGAAATAGAAGAGTTAATGTCTTGACCTTTAATGTTAAAAGTGCATCTATCATTCAAGCATCGAATACAATATCTATATATGTTCTTTTTCCCAAAAAGTAATTTCCATGTCCTTTGTTCCTTGACATTCGCACATTGAATTTTCAACCCTTACAACTTACAAACATGGACTAAGCATACTTCTTTGGACCAATTAAGGTATTATCAATGCTTATCCTGAACGTGCTCAACCAAACTTACAAAATACCGTGAAACAAAAATACAAATTCCCAACGTCCTATGTAGCTCTTACACCTCTAGATAAATATTAACTAAAAATTACTAACTTATGTAGCGGTGACCCCTGTACTACCCTTCCTGCTGTGGAATATCCAAAAAACCACAACGCTCAATGCAGCAACGAAGCATTACAGAACAACCAAAACAACACTTCAAACTTTAACTTTCTTTTTTTTTTTTTTTTTTTTTTTTTTTTTTTTTTTTTAAATTACATCATTTACCTGAACACCCCACATATATGGGTGAGCTTGGGGACTCGATGCCAAGAACCCATGTGGAGGTATAGGAGAATATGCCTGCTCACAACAATAAGCAACGTATAACAATTAAAGCACACCTGAAAATCCAAAGAAAAAAAAATAACAAATATAGGACTACAACTACTAAACCTGAAAACCCGACCAATCAGGATTTACAGCACCAGCACTAGTTGTTGAAGACTGTTCCTGAACAGCACAGATTAACCAATAAATAAAAGGAAAAAGGTAAAAAGAACACTTTTACCAACTGCCCAAACAGAAGTATGCGCTCAAAGTTGTGATGATAAATTTAGCAAGAAACACACAAGTAGACCTGTGTAGTAGTGGACGTGGTCTTCGAATCTTTTTCTTTATCTTTAGCTGGTTTATCCATCTCGCTGCTTCCCATTATTCAACCACCTTCAATGAAACCCCTCAAATCATCCTAAACACAAACACAACTTGAATCATTCATATTCCATGAAAATTGCCAAAATATGACATTGAATTTGGGAAAAAACGAAACCAAGGAAAATAAAACATCCACAATTCTCATTGTTTACTTCGAACTATAATACGACGAAGCCAGAACATTTCTCGTAAAATTCACTCCAGTTTCTGCACTAGCACAACACAAAAACCAAAATTTTTTTCCCTTTTTCCTCAAAGTAAAGAAGAAAAACCGATTGCTCAGAAATCAAGTTGCACAAATTTCACAAATTTTCTGGGCATCCAAACAGACAACACATTTTCGATACGAATCTGAATAATTGTGCATAGACGATCGGTAAAGAGAGAAAATTGAGACCTTGAAAAAGCAGAACAAATTCAAATAACCGGATTACTGACCCCTTGAGACGAATTCGCAATCCGATCAAGCGACGGAAAAGCCGAAACAAGTTCGAATTAGTGAGAGCTGAGCTTAGCAGGGAGCGACGGAGAAAAAGCGATCTCGACGAGGAGAATTCGAGAGAAGACTGGCTCCGAGATTGCGAGGAGACTATTATGCTGCCATTTTTTCCGAGAGCAAAAAATTGGGGAAGATCAGGGATTGGGAATTTGAGAATTAGGGTTTGATGAGTGAGTTGCACGGAGCCTATTCTGTGGGTCGTCGTACGGTGTCGCTGTCCCAAAGGTTTTTTTTTTTTTTTTTGCTTATTTCGTTTCTTTTTTCTTTTCTTTTCGTTAATTTCTGTTTCAATTTCCACACTCACAAATTCCAAACCCAATTGCCAGTAAATGTTGGGAGAATTTCAGGTTCGACGCCGTGCAAGACCAGCTCAAAGTGGAAACGGGCCGAGTGGCTGTCCTCTTCATTGGGCCTCCCAAGAATGAGTCCCATTTTTGGGACACTGAGGGGAGAGTTAAGGGAGAAAAGTGTGGGGATTTTTTTGGTACCTTAAGAGAAGTGTAACAAGTAAAATAGAGAATGGTTTAAGAAAGAGTGTATGAAAAGTAAAATTGGGGATGTTAATAGATGCTTTATAAATAAATTTCATGCCAAGAATTAGAATGAATTTCCAAAGTCTTCTCCCTCTCTTCTGTATTGTTCTCTCCTCTCCCTCCCTGGGTCGACTGTTGGTGATAGTGGCAGCAACGGCGAGCATGACGGAGGGATAGGATCAGGTTTTGTAGGAGGTCTAGTGTTCGCTTATTAGCGTTCCACAACGTGCTTACGATGGTTGATCGGAGATCAAATCACTATTTAGTCATATTAAAACATCTTATTTGTAATGGTTCGCTAGTTAGTAAACTTTTTTTAAAAAAAATGTGCTATTAATTTTAATTAATCCTCTCAAAATTGCTATTTCTCTCTTCCCTAGAAATTGATAGGCCAAGATTTAGATAAAAGTCAAAAAAAAAAAAAGCATATGTAAGTGTAAATCTTGATTTACCCCTCATTTAGAGTTCTAAAAATACCAGTTAAACCCTAGACTTTCATTTCTCTCTCCTATTCCCCACCCTATTTCCTTCTCTCTTTATCCGTCTCCCTCTCTAAAGACACAACCACAGATATTCATTGTTGATCGTTGGGAGTCACTAAAGACACGATCTTAGAGAGGCGGAGGCTAAAGTTGACACCAACGTTGGCTAAGCAATGGCTAGAAAATTGCAAGGACAACACCAATGATGACCTAGTGATAGATCCACCAAGACGGAGGCTCGCGGTCTCCTCTATTAGGCGGCTAGTGAAGTCCTCTTTTGGGAGGCTCGCAGTTGAGGTTAGCATCCTAAGTTCGGCCAGCATTGGTGTCCTTCATGTATTGGAATAACGACACTGATGGAAATGGAGAAGAGGCACGCAAAGGAAGCTCATGCAAAACTTTAGACAGTGTTTGGTGTCAAACAATGTGAAATTACATTGCGGACCATAGAGTTTTATAAGCTGACGCCATCTGATGTTGGAAAGTTAGGTGTTGTTGTTAGAAAATCTTGATGGCTTGTGGAATGACAAAAAAAAATAGATCTAAGAGAAAAAGAAAAAATAAAAAAAAATTCAGACTAAGGGCAAAATAGGAAAAAACAAAAGTTAAAGTTTTAAAATGGGTTATTATTTTTAGTAGTCCATAAAAAAGTTATTAACTTTCAAAGCTTTAAACTTTTGGCCTACATTGTAAGAGAGAATGAAGGAAATAGATTACACTTGTAGAGAAAAATTGATAAATCAAGTTTAAAACAAAAGTTAATAAACAGGCTAAAAAACCATGAATGTAGATTTATTGCATAGATAAATTACAAAAATATGCCCAATTTATATATCAACAATTAAAATTATTATGAAAACCTTAATTTTGAATCCCAATCTTACTCTCTTGCTATCTTTCTCTCTCTACGACAGTCCAACTCCTCCGTCCCTCTCTCCCTCCACAACAATACGACGGTATTGGGAGATAACGACAAAGACTTCAGGTGAGGCGGAGACGAAGACTTCATGGCAAGGCTACTATGAAGACTTCATCAAGAGGTGGCCACAACTGCAACTTCTATCACAACTATTTGATCTTTTTCCCTTCCTCTCTCTTTCTGTTTGACAAGGATGGCGCAACGACGGCAACGACGTCCTTGTGGTGAGGCGGGAAATGGAGCAAGGATGCTTTCGATACAAGTTTAGATCTAAAAATGCCATTTTTGATGTCCACTACTACATCGACACTATCATGAAGCCGGCTTGTTGTGAAGCCGTGGGCTGTGAAGGACGCTCTGAGCTCGGTCTAGCAAAATCAATGCGTGGCAAAGGAATCGCAAGGCTCGTCACCCTGTCATGGACTGCGCTGATGATCTTTGCCACTAACGTTGTCGCAATGCTGCAATCTGAGGAGAAAGACAATAGGAGAGAAAAAGGAAAGAAAGTGGGAAAGATAGAGTAATAAGAAAAAAATGGGGAGAAAAAATAGAAGGATAAAAAAATCACATGCTAAAATAATTTAAGACTTCCTGAAATGTTATTTACTAACACATATTAAAAATATATGCTGTTTATTTTCATTAAGATTTCAAATTGGACTATTGACCTAATTTCTTAAATCCTAATAAATAACTTAATTTTGAAGACATTTGAAAACAAATAGGATATTTACCAACATTATTTGATAATAAGCCAGTTAGCTTTTTGAGTGTAAATTATTAAGGACCAAAATGCCCTCATAATTCTCAATTTGCTAAACCTAGATCTTTCTATTGTTGCCTTAGATCTCTCTAAAACCAGTACTAAGAATCTTGTCGAAAAAGAAGACGAAGACCAAAGCTGGAGATGATGTCGTGAAGGAAAGTCCAGCGTTGCACAGAAGTCGTAAGGCTTTGTCATGTCACGAAGAAAACTTCCTCATCAATTGTCGCACGAGTTATTGGGCTTTGCCTCTATCACAAAGAAATCTTCTACGTATATGCATGACGTCGTTCTTCGTGCCATCATGCGTCTCGAAGAAACATCTTGTGTTTGCATGAGTCACTAGAATTTGCCTAGCGACGGTCGAAGTAGCAACTCCTCCTAACAGCGTTGTAAGACTAAACTCATAGGTTTAATTGTCAATCCTTGAAAGCCAAAATCTTGTTGTCACAACAGCCATCGGAGTAGCTACTTCCGACAGTTTACAACGCCGCTGACGTAGGGGTTTTGAGGGAGAAAGAAAGTAGGAGTGGAGAGAAAAGGGGGAGAAAGATTATAACAACCTACAACTTCACTTGTTATGATATTGTATTTTTTGGGCCTAAGCTTGTATGGTTTTGTTTTTGAGCTTTACTCTAAAAGACCATGTATCATTGGGAGATTGTGTCAGTCCTTATGAACCATTACCCGTAAACATTTTTAGTCAATATGGGACTGCATAACTCACTTTTTGTTAGCCCTTTTCATCTTAAGGGAATTATTGTTCTCATAATACCCTTATTTAGAGGCCAAATGTTCTCATTGGCAACACTTTTGACAGGGTCAAGGGACTCGCACTTCCATTTGGTATGATATTACCCACTTTGAGCTTAAGTCTGTACGGTTTTGCTCTTGAGTTTCACCCCAAATGGCCTCATACCATTAGGATGTGGTGTCATTGTTTATGAACTATTACTCATGACTATTTCAAAGTGATGTGGAACTGTATAATCTACTCTTTCTTTGCCCTCTTCTCTACAAAGGAATTGTGGTTGTCACATAGATGAAGAGGGGGAGTGAAATTTGGATTTCTATTGAACATGGTGAAAAACTGAGTAGGGCATTTTTGAGCTTTTAATGGATGAAAATTCAAGTATATGTTATTTCCTAAAATTTGTAAAACCTTGGTATACTAATTTCTTTCATCATATCATTTGGTCTATTTTTGTCGTCTTTTTTTTTTGGATTTACCAAGTAATGAAGGTCTAAATACAAGATTTACCCTGATCAACTTGATAAATAAATATCGTATTATTGTTATTGAAATCTACCACTTTTGTGGGGCAATTTGAAATGCATGACTTAATTTTTGCAAAAGATTTTTAAACCGAATTTACCCATCTGTTGGATGGTCATGTTTTGGCTAACGTAAACAACTTGATTAGACATATAATTTTACTATTCATGTTGAAAATGGTAAAAAAGATAAATTTACAAGTAGCAAAAATTAAAATTGTTATACTTATTACTACGTAATATTATAACATTGGTATTCTTATAATTTCACTCTTATAAACATGCCCTTGTTTGTTGAATAAATGAATGCCTATTTCACACCTCTTATCCCACCCGCTCATCACCCCTTTACCCCGCTCAGAAAAGTAGAGAAATTGTTTTCGTTAGCCTTCTTTCTTAGTTATGTACCTTCTAATGTCCTCTAATATAATTCCTCCACTATTGTTTTAATTTTAAATTGAACGACACTATTTGACCTTTTTTGTTGCACTGAAAATTCATCTCACTCTTTACCTGCCTTATTCATCTTTTCTTTTTTCTAATTCCCTTGTTCCTCTCACTCATCCCTTATGCTTTCTCAGTCTCTCTTTAGCCTACCTGCAAGTCTATCCTATGACCTAGTTGCAGACTTGCAATGACGCCAATGGGCGGAGAGAAAGGTGGGGGTCAATAACAGGATGCCGAAGTCGTGCATATCTTTTGAGGAGATCCGCAAAGTCATGATACCATGGTTAGACAGATGTAACACCCCAAAGTTAATTAAATAGAATTAGAACATTGAATGGTGAATTAGTGTGCTATGATGAGTGTTTTGAACTTTGCTTTGTGGAAACCTTGTGTTAATTACTTTTTGATGATTTTTAATTGTTTTAAATTGTTTTTAATTGTTGATTTAAGTTTTAATAAAACAATTTGATTTGAAAATAGTGTGTAGTTGCTCACAGCTTTGTGCAACTACTTTTCCCTCTCTTCTTCTATTTATTTCACTTTCTCTCTCTCTCTCCTCATTTCTCTCGTTCACCCCCTCCCTCTCTTCTCTTCCCTTCTCTCGGTTCACTCTCATTCTCTCTCTCAATCTCTCAAAATTTTGAAACAAATTTCGTTTTCAAGCTTCGGGCTAGGAGATCGAAGGCTCGGAAACAAGATTCAACAACAAAAACAACGTTTTCAAGCTTTGATTCGAGGTTAGATTTAAAAATTTAAAGTTTTTCTATTTTTCAAGATTTTCTTGCATTTTGAAATTTTAGAGTTTCTAAGCCTAGAAAAGTTTCAATCTAAGTTAGATGGACTTAGATTAGCTAGAATGTAAACTTCATTTCATCAAAAATGGATTAGAATCAAGATTTTTTATTTTTCCTCTATTTTCTCTATTTTCGGATTTTTGAGAAAATCTTGTTTAAAACTTGTTTTAATTCATTCAAAAGTGTTCTATTATGATTTTCTATTATTTATGATGATTATCCATGCCTGAGAATTGAGAAAACAGGTTAGATTTGAAGATTTGAATTCGAGAATACCGAAACCCGTGCGTGGAAATTTCTGGATTTTTCCAGATCGGCAAGCCAAGCTTCGTGTTCGGCAGGCCGGATTCAAAGGATCGGCAGGCCGGATTCATCCGACCGGCAGGCCGAACCTGGAGATGTTCGGCCGACCGAACCTGTTCCTCCGGCAGGCCGAACTGTGCAGTCCGGCAGGCCGAACCAGGGGAACCGGCAGGCCGACCGAGCCAGGAGAAATTTTGTGATTTTCAACCGTTTTAAACTGTTTTGAACCCTGATTTAAATTTCAACTTTGTACAATGATTTTATAAACCTAAATGGCACACTAGGACACCATGAGATGATTTAGTATCATAGGATATCTCGGGTTAGACGCTAATGAACTAAGTTACTATGCATTTAGGATTTGTGCGTGGATCCGCGGAGCTAACGTATAGCGGACCGGGATTACGGTGTGAAACACCGGTACGAGTATTGAGGTAGGACTTCTACCCCTTTTCTTTGGTAGCCCTATTTCAAAATGATTTAGG
>CAMOHE010052525.1:15464-43934 GCA_946598075.1 Artocarpus hirsutus | reverse complement strand
ACTACAATAATATAATTTCAAAATTAGAAACAAAAAATTTTCATTAATGGTTGAAATAAATGATTATATATTTGATCATAACATATACCTAGAATTTGAACAACTTTCATAACCAACAGAGGCAAATAAAAATACTTTTTCGTTCTTTTCTCTGTCTATACACGGCTCAGTTGCCGAGAAAGTAAAACAATGGACGCAGCCATGTGCATGTGTAATCGAAATTTTTTAACATATATATATATATGTAAGCATATACAGTAGACGATTTTTGATAGGTTGTCAAATACATTGTATTGTTTAATGTAAAAATTGCTTCCAGTCAATTCTTTACAATTTACTTGTTCACAGAGTTCTAAGACCACACGAGTTCCAATAACTGTTCGTACAACCATTCATATAAACAATCCTTCCTTTTCTGTGATATCACCGAGAATACTCAATCATGAAAACCATCACATATTAATGAAACGCATACGCACGCAAACGCAGGGGATACAAAGTCAATAAATACGATAATACAGTAAGCAAATTGTATCCTTAACTCACATTATATAATGCATATGTATAAACATCGCACAGCATCACGTGCGATTATTTACGAACCGAAAATTTTGATTCAATATATTCTAATTGCAGCGGAAATCAAGGTTCATACATAAATGCAGAAACAATTCTAAAGGAAAATTATGAATTCTAAAACCGGAGCTCTTGATACCACATGTAAAAACTTTAATATCTGTAATGCCTAGAAATCTTAAAACTCAATAATTTTCACAAAAGAAAAGATTTAGAGCGTACCTTGATTCATAGCTTCAATTATTCAGAAAACTCTAGAACAGAGAAGAAGAACTCAGTTTCTCTCTCTAAACCCTCAATTTCTTTTAACGTATTTTTCTGATGGAGAGAAGAATACAAAACTGATTGGGTGGAGAGAGGACTAGACTCCTATTTATAGACCCTCAATAGGTGCCTTTCCATCAAAGCACATATCTCTTCAGATATAGACATATCCTTTCAGTAAAAGACATATCTTTTAATAAGAGTTGCAACCCCTTATAGCCAATAGAATTTTAGCATTTAAATAATTATTAAACTAAATAAATAAACAAATAAATCTGATAGATTTCATATATGTGGGCCATAATTCTAACAATTACAAGGAAAGTTGGCTACTCTTTTTCATTAGGGTTTTTGGAGTACTCATGATGCCTGGTTTTACGGCTCATGATCTCCATGATTATGTTAACGCAACCAGGCTTGGATCTTAATGATTGTAATTACTAGTCCAATTTCATCCTTTCATCATAATTCAAAGCATGGAATTTGTGTTAAATAAATTATGATTTATAGCTGCAATATTATTATTACAGCCTCTAGCATGAGTGTGCAAGACTATCTTTCTCTGTGCGTTTATGTCATGCGTTTTGTGTGCCGATATCTATCAACGCTATCAATCTTGAGTCTTGTGTAAAATTTTTAAATTACCTAAAATGTTTAATTTGTATGATCAAGCTTTTCTTGGAAATAAAATTATGGTTTTGGTCATCTCTCTTTTTTCTTTTCATTTTAAATTCTAGAGTAATTGGTACAACAAATTATCAAAGGTTACTACGTTCTATAAATCAAGACTTACGTTCCATAAATGAAGAATTAGTAATAAAACAGAGTTATCACCTTATTGTTGAATTAAAGTGAGATCGACCAAGTTATATGTTGTTATCATAATTAATTAAAATATTTGCAGCATCATATAGATTTTGAAATCTTGACATCAACAACAAGACAACAAGAGTGAAAATATAAGGTAAATTTATTATAAATATACTCCATAAATAAATTACTTATGAAAAATGTATTAATTACCATAATTACTTTTTTTTAAAAAAAATCTATTTAGTTCTTTCTCCCTTCCTTTTTTTTATTATTATTTTAGAAGGCTAGGCGAGACTATGCAAAACGTGTAGACTTTTGAGGTCTACAACTTTTGGATGAATGGAAGAATAAAAAAAAATTGTTGGGTTTAATCCTTCTTTTTTTCTTCTTCTTTTTTTTTATTTTATTCTTTCTTTCCTTTTTTTTTTTTTTTTGGCATCTTGCTCCAGAATTATAATCTTTTTAAATGGGTATATAATGAGAAGAAAATGTAAATAGCATAGTCTATTAGGAATGTAGTTTGAACTATATTTTGTGATTCTAGTCAAAATTGTGATACTTTCTCTCATAAAATTTAAACAAGTTAGTTAAAATTATAAAATGTAGCCCCAGCAGCAATCCCAAGTAGGCTATAAATCTTACGTGTTTAACAATGGCATAGGTTGCTCTAATTTTCTAAAAGGGCATTTGACAACATTAATAAGTTCAACTAATTCCAATTCCAACCGATTTTGGGATTTTTTTTTTTTCATAAAATTTAAATTGTTATAATATTTTTAGTTTGAATTTGTGTTCTCAAATGCCCAATGTACTTCTCTTAAAGGATTGGTCCAAGGATTTGGGATAGTGGGCTTAAAGTCCAAGCCACTACAAAACTTGGCATATTTAGGAACCGTGCCACTTTTTTCATGGATTGAATTGGGCCACTGGTACGAAAACTGTTGTACCCTATATCGATTTTACTGTTTTGCCCCTTTCACGATAACGTAGCCATCTTCTCTGGTCATCCTTTCTCTCTCTTATGCTTCTTTCTCAACCAAAGAAAGACACAGGTAGCCATACAAGCTGGCCTACGCCACCACTAGAGATACTCCCCGTCGATCGCCTCCATCGGAAATCTCGTATCTCCACCCATGTGAAGCCTCTTTTCTCCGTCTCCTCTTCTATCTCTCTCTCTTTTCTCTGTCTCTCTTCCTCTCTCTGTCTCTGTGATGTCACTAAGATGTACGTAGCTCCACGATAATTCCAGTTGCGCTGAGATCTGTCAGTTATCTTTCGTGCGATGGTACTTTTTCTGTCGACGCCGCGTGTATGGAGGAGTTTGATTTCCACCTTGTGATGGGAGGTCTTCCTTGCCACGACCACCGTTTTGGTCCTTTCCATCTCCTCCTTACTACGGGAGAGATCTCCTCCACCTTAGGTGCAGCGTCATCATGGGTACTCTCCGCTACGAAACCAGCTGTCACAACCAGCTTGTTGATGGAGGAACAGCTGAGTTTTTCCTTGGCTTTTTTTGTTCCTTTTTTTTTTTAATTTTTTTGTTCAATGAAATCTTAAGGGTGTAGTTATCATTCTAAAGGATTGTTTGTTTTTAGGACAATTTATATTCAATGAACTCAAATTTATGTTTAAATATCAAAAATTTTTTAGATATGTGTTTGTTTTTTTCAAAATTCGAATCCTTTGAATATTAAGAATAAAAGTTTTTAGATTTTGACTCCTCTTAAACTTTTGATACTCGAATATCTTTGCTACAGTAAAAACTGAAATTCTCTCTTCTATATTTGATGGCAAAAAAATCATAACTTTTTTATTTAATATCAAATTGAGATGATTCTTTTTCCATTATGTTTGTAGTGAATGGAGGAATAAATTAAGATACTTATTACATATTTTTTAGGATCATTAACATTAAGATTTTATTAGATTTGTTAATAAATCAAAAACTATTTTTACTATTTTTAAACACAAATTCTAATTTTATTCACAAATTCTAATTTGATTTCATACTTAAATTAAAACTTAAATGTACGTCTAAATACCAATTTGGATAACAATTTAAATCACTAACTCAAATCCTAATTCAAATTACATTACCTCAAATCAAATCACTAATTTAAATCCATTTAGCAATCGAATCCTAAATATAATATGTTGGCTTGACTTTGATATTCTTTGTAATTTTTTTTTTTTTTTGTTGCAGCATAAATCAATCCAGCCCTTAAGTTGTTTCTGGCATTTCTGAAAAAAAGCCGTCTAAACTTCTCTTAAAGAATTGGGATCTGGGATAGTGGGCTCAATGTCCAGCCCACTGTTGGACCTCCAAGATTGTCCAACACCCTCCCTATTTGCCCACCTAGAATTTTGTTGCACTATTAAAGGAGAGGAGAGAGGCCCACGGGTGAGCTTCGTTCATGCGTGAAGGTCCCAAGGCCAGCTTGACCGAGACGAGAGAAGAGAGAGAGAGAGAGAGAGAGAGAGAGAGAAAGGTTTGCGATTTCGGGGTTTTTGAAACAAAGAAAATCCAACACAATTCCAAAAAGGTCAGTGATGAATTGAGCGCCTAAATTCCACACAATTATTTTTTTTTGTCTCTCCTTTTTTTTTTTTTTTTTTCTCTCTCTGTTTCTAATCTCTTTTTGTTTTAGCAAAGCAAAAAACCACCAAAAAAAAAAAAAACCGAAAATGGTGAGTTTGATTTGGTATTTGACACTTTTGTGTGAGAAAGAGATCGTGTGCTTATCATGTGCAGGAGTGGTCGAGTGTGTGAGATTTAGAGAGAGAGAGAGAGACCAGAGTGTGGTTAGAGCTTTCAGATTTTTTTTGAGTGTGTGGTCAGGGTTTCTCGCTCTTTTCCAGTCTCTTCTCCGACAACAATCTTCATGGAGCGCAAGCTTGTGGTCAGTTCGAAAAAGTTTCTTCATTTGTTGAATTTGATTTGTTGTTTGAAAATGGGTAATTTTTGTTTTTGTGTAAATTTTGTAAATTTTTCAATTTTGGAATTTCCAGGTTTTGGGTATTCCGTGGGATGTTGATACTGAAGGATTGAGAGAATATATGAGCAAATTTGGGGAATTGGAGGATTGTATTGTTATGAAGGTTAGCCAAATCCTCTTGTTCTTTTCTTTTCTTTTCTTTTCTTTTTATCTGTTTTTATATTCAGTTTTATTATTGTTTTGTTATTCTATATGTTTCTTCTCTTCAGGAGCGGTCAACTGGTCGGTCTCGTGGATTTGGGTATGTAACATTTGCTTCAGAAGAAGATGCTAAGGTCAGTGAATTTATTTAATAGATTTTGTTTTTTAAATATCTCTTGTGATTGGGTTAATAGTTCTTAAATGTTAGAATTCTCAGTTTATATTGGGTGTTATCTGACATTGTTTGATGCAGAACAACAAAATTAAAATTTTAAATTTCAATTTGTCTAGTTATCTTTTAGAGTATATTATAGCCTTAATATTTACGTTGAATTGGATTATGTTTATGCAGGATTACTTCGAATTAAGTTTTTTTTTTTTTAATTTTTGGGTTTAGATCTCTATAAATACCTAAAAATTGTAATTCTCACTTCTAGTTGATTGATGAATGAATATTGATTATTGGTTTTCCTCCTCTTGAGCGCTTGTTCTCTTCATAGAATTCCTCCTTTTCTTCTTTGTGATCCTATTTTTATCTCTCTCTTGGTTCTATTTCTCTTCTTGATTCTATATTTCTCTCTACATTTTGTGTGTATTATAAATTCTATCTTGGTTCTACATCATTGTTCCTACAGAGTGCATTATCAGGCGAGCACTTTCTCAGGAACAGAATGTTGGAGGTTAAAGTGGCAACTCCAAAGGTTCACAATAGCAAAACTCTTATTGGTTTAATTTTATTTTCATATTTTTATTTGGGTGCTTTGCATCTGTAAGATAAACATTGGTATGAAAAGATTGGACTACTGTGGCCGGCAATTATTTGAAGTACATTTGTTTGCAGGAGGAAATGAGAGCACCTGCAAAGAAAGTTACACGAATCTTCGTGGCAAGGATTCCACAATCTGTGACAAAAGCTACTTTCCAGAGGTTGTTTGAGTTTTCTTTTTTCTTTATTGATTCATCTTGATTGGTGACCCTGGATGTGTGATAGACCTGATTGTTTTTGCATTTTCTTAATGCAGTCATTTTGAGAAATATGGTGAGATAACGGATTTATACATGCCAAAGGTGCTCTATCTTGTCCCCTTTGTGTATTCACTTTTGGAACTTATAGATTTATAAATGATAATTGTCTGCTTTTGTTGATTACGTGTGTACATGCATTAAAATAAATGGAACACCGAACATGCATAATAACCTATCCACACATGATTACATACTATCATTTACATGTAAGGTGTTTGGACGCTTGGGCGTGAATACAATATATAACTGTTGTAAATGTGGTTCAGGATCAAGGCTCAACTACACATCGTGGAATTGGTTTTATCACCTTTGCAAATGCAGGTTAGGACATCCGTGTCATTTCATAGTGAATTATAGTATTTTTCAATCCTGTCTACAACATTAGACAATAAATTAGTTCATATGGTATTCTTTTAGATACAATATTGTCTTGTTTTGTATAAACCATGACTGTGTTCTATTGCCAGTACTGATCAAGGTTTTTAAAAGCACCTGAGGCGCAGAGGCGAGGCAATCGAAAAGAGCCTCAGAACTTACACCCTGCAGGTCAGGGGATGAGGCATGCGCCTCTAAGTTGCGCCTCTTGAGGCACAAGAGGCGTGTGCCTCATAAAATATCATTATAGGAGCCTGATTTTAAGTTTGTACAGAAAGTTAATAGGGAGAAACAGAGATGATTCAACAAAAACCAGGGTCTGCTTGTCTTTTACTTATATCATAATCTCCATTCTCAATAAAAGAGATGAAATGGAGAACAGTACACCAGCGAGAGAAAGAAAAATGAAGATAGAGTTTCGAGGACCCTAGAACTTCCCAGGTCTGATTTCAAATCCAACAACCAGACAAAAGACAATTTACTGCCTCATATTCCACTAACAAACCACCTCAGCCCACTAATTTCCCATAATGACACCTTTCTTCCTCTCGCCACGTCCATTTCCCTTTTTTGCCCCTCGTATAGCGTAAATGAACTTGAGTGGGGGCCCCTAACATATCAGGTTTTTTTTAACCCAACTTAAATTGGGCTTATAATCTTAAAATGGCCCAAATCATTTGGGCTCTAAAAATAAAGCTTAATGGGTCAAAGAAAACTGAAATAGATGACCAATAAAAAAAAAAGAATTATTGTCATGCAATGATTTATGGACCTTATGATATTAGGATTTGACTATTTAGTCTTTGTTATGTCTCTAGTTGTGAACTAGACTTGTCTTTTGTGGATTGATTGGTTAAAATTTTTGTTTTTAATGATTATTGTGAGTTTGGATTTAGTTTAATTACTATATTTTTTAAAAAAAAATTTTATTGGCATTCTTTGAGGCTTACGCCTTGTACAAAGGCAAAACGCCTTGAGGCCCAATTCTGCCTTTTAAAACCTTGGCACTGATGACCATTGATAAGTAGATTTTGAGTAATTGACTAGAGATAATTTGTTAATGATAATTTCTGAGCACATTGGATTGAGCAAGCATGTGTTATCTAATTTGCAGAGTCTGTGGATAATTTAATGGCTGAAACTCACGAATTGGGTGGTTCAACTGTAGTTGTTGATCGAGCAACACCCAAGGTAAGTTGCAACGTAACTAGTTCCAAGTATATCTTTTACTGGGGATAAATATGTTCCTTTTGATTTACAACTGTTCTTTTATTGTGAAGAGCTTAATGTTTCAACCCATACATGTTTTGTTAACAGGAAGATGACTTCAGGCCAATTGGAAGAATGCAACAGGGTGGATATGGTGCATACAATGCATATATCTCTGCAGCAACTAGATATGCAGCTCTTGGTGCTCCTACATTATATGACCATCCAGGATCAATGTATGGAAGTAAGTACCA
This sequence comes from Artocarpus hirsutus, assembly GCA_946598075.1. Taxonomy (NCBI): domain Eukaryota; kingdom Viridiplantae; phylum Streptophyta; class Magnoliopsida; order Rosales; family Moraceae; genus Artocarpus; species Artocarpus hirsutus. The sequence continues at coordinate 36,280 of CAMOHE010052525.1, read as the reverse complement.
CTAAAGGTATACTGCAATTTATGCTAGCAATAATTGTCCATGCAATGAATTTTTCCTTGCCCTGTTCGATTAGGAGGGGAATCCACTCGAGGAATGGGAAAGAAGATCTTTGTTGGCAGGCTTCCGCAGGAGGCGACAGTTGAAGATCTTCGCCAATACTTTGGTAGATTTGGCCGTATCTTAGATGTCTATATTCCCAGGGTAAGATACATTTATCTGTAATGAAAATTTTTAAGGATTTGAACTCTTTAATTTAGTAGGTAACTGATGTAAGGACAACGCATAATGTAGGACCCCAAGAGATCTGGCCACAGAGGTTTTGGATTCGTAACGTTTGCTGAAGATGGTGTGGCAGATCGTGTGTCACGAAGGTCTCATGAAATATGTGGACAGCAGGTATTAAGTTGTATTATAGGCTTGAGTGTCATTTTTTTTATGCTGCAACTAAAATTCAGCATGTTAGCCCATCTATTGAAACTTCTAAATTGTTGTTTTTCCTCTCAGGTCGCAATAGATACTGCCACACCTGTTGATGATGCTGGTACCAGCAGAAATTTTATGGTGAATAATGCAGAAGCCTTTGGGAGCTACGGCATTGGCGGTCCTATGCGTACTTACGGCAGGATGTATGGAAGTCTTGATTTTGATGTGAGTATATTTGAAGGCCTTGTGTTGACAATTACTGAAGCTGCTAGATTTTTTTTTCCCCCTCAAGCTATAGGCATTTTATTTATATCATTCACATTGGAAGTCCCGGCTTTGTCTGGAATTCTAAAGGCCAACAAATGCCGCCTTTATATTTTTTCTACTCTTTGCTAATGCGGTAAACGGTGCGTTGTTGCTTTGCAGTGGGGTTACGGAGTTGGCAGCGGGAGACCGTCCAGAGCAGATTGGAGGTACAGGCCATACTAGGGGACTTCTTGGCCCTCTTCTTTTAGCTATAAACAATCCTTGTCACAATTTATTACTGCTTTATGATAGTTCCTTTTCGTTTTGAACACTTTTAAAAGTCATAATTAAGCGGAATTTTAGCCGGCAAGTAATTTTCATCGAATCTGTAATAGTGGCATGCGGGCATTTTCCAGTCAACTGTTGCTCCAGGATAAGAATTAGCAGGATTGGGTTGGCTTCTTGGAAAAGCCTAGCCATATGAGATTGTATGACATTGTAATCAATTGAATCTAGTTAACATTCACTACTACCTTCAGACATTTTACCGGTTCAAAAGGTTAATAATCTCCAAACACAGGTTTTGCTTTAGCGGTTGTTTGGCATCTCATTGGTTCTAACCATTAAACAATATAAAGCTCTCAGTATCTATAGTAACAAAACAAAAAGAAGTTGCAATGTAAAGCTTTTACATGCTTTCACGTGCTGTAGTTTTTAAATCAACATTTTTGGTTTTAACTGTGTTTTTTAAACACCCTAGAATGTGGCGTAACATACCGTTTCCTTGTTTTCTGGCAACGAAAGTGTCATGATTGTTATTGGTAGCTGCGGTCTGGTCGTTAAAATTGTCATCTGGTTTAATGTGTTCTAAAAAAATGATCCCTACATGCTTACTGGATGTTTGTACACGCTCACGTAGGTACAATGAATGTTATACTCGGGGAATATTTGTAACGCGTGGAGAAACGACACTCATCACACAACCAACAAAAACAGAATTGATTGGGAACATCAATTGTAAAAACGAAAGGATCAACAAGAAATTGACGAAACGACAATAACCTGAAAAAACGACATGGATAAAACATTAACCTGACAAACGATACTTCCCTAGAGACTCACTTAAAAGTGCATTAACAAGAGAGAGAGAGAGAGAGAGAGAGACTGCTAACGGGGAAGACATCACCTTAATAACAGGCAAAGTAAACAACCGACTGAACGACAATGAAGGAAACTACATCTATCGCTTGAAACTGAAGATAATAGCATAAAATGACATGTATGGTGGAGATGAAATTAAGTGCAGTAAGAGACAATAAAATCAAAATAAGACGCTAATTTGACAAAATACACTAACTGGCATTGGATAAAAGACAATGGCCTCGTTTAGACGACATTCGGACATGGCACCAAAAACAGTATCACCTAAAAACGACAATGACCTCAAAGGTGACAGATTATGATAGCAACAATAACGTCAAAAACAAAAATAGATAACTTGCATAGAGGACAATGAATTGAAAGTAACATCATCTAAATAAGCAACATCAAATGATAAACGACAGTGAATCCAGAAAACGGCATCGAATTTTATTAAAAAAACAAAAACAAACATGAACGAATGTAAATAAAAAAAGGCATTGATTTGGTAACAACACGATTAGGGTCGCTGACACGAAACAATGATCTCAACAAACGGCATTCATTGGCCAAACAACTCAAACCTAAAAACTAAGAAACAACCCTGACTCGACAAACGACAGTGGCTGGACAAACGACAATAAAGCCAAAAACCTTCTATTTTCGACTTAAAAAATATATCATTCAACTTGCCTGTTTGGCCAAAAAAATAAAAAAAACTAACTTCTTAGTTAAAAATAGTATAAATCTCTCACATGTTATAGTAAAAGAAAAAAATGACTGAACAAATGACAATAAAGCCAAAAATAATGTTAACCTCTAAAAAAACCTTCAATTTTCGACTCAAAATATATATCAGTCAACTAGCCTGTTTGGCAAAAAAAAACTAACTTTTTAGTTAAAAATAATATAAATCTCTCACATGTTACAGTAAAAAAAAATTACTACAATATAAAACTCTCATATTCTACGATATTTATAGTTCTAACCAATAATTCTAACCATTATGTCAAACATCCTATTAAAGAGATCAAAACGACACACAAAGATTTTTTCTTTTTTTGTAAGTAGGAGCGGTCTGTTAACTCAAATAATATTAAGCGCTCTTGTACAAAGCAAAGCCACAAGAAAACCCCATTTTTGCAAGCTGATTAAAATCTTTTCATCTTCGTCCTCATCAAAATCTCTGAAGAACTCAACAACAAAAGAATAGTTCTGATGAGAGAAGGCAAAAGATGCCAATTCACTTTCACATTATCAAAAAAAAAATTAAAAAAAAAACTCCATGGTCGTCACTTGTTAGCTGGGGAAGAGAACAGGGTGGCTGAGGAAGTACTAGAAAGCGCTGCACACGAAGAAGCGGCTGAGCGATCCGACCCGAACGTGCTTTCGGAAGGAGAAGAACTTAAATGGAGTCCTGGGAACCTCCTGATCATGCTGATCATGGTTGTCAGTGTCATGGTGGCCGTGATCCGACGACATTTTGCTTCTCATTTTGTGGGCTTTGAACTGTGCCTTTCTAAGCTTGTCTATGATCTTATCCATTGTCTCAGACCTCTTCTTTTCAAGTTTCATCTGAACACAAAAGCATAAGGCTGCATAATCCAAATCTGTTTCTAATTTATTTGATACTTGCCAATGTTACAAAAGTACAATTCTTCAATAAGTATAAATTGTTAATTTTTAAGCATTAAAAATTTTAGAGCACAAGTATTTTGAGTCATACCAATAGGTCCTGTTATTTTAATCGTTAGATTTATTTTTTAATGGTCTAATCTATTACTGTCTATGTTCAAAACTTGCACTAATGGTTAAAATAATAGTATCTACGGATATAGTAAAAAATGTATGTTCGATCATAAGTTCTGAAAATTTATCATTAGTATGAATTGTTAATTTTTAAGCATTATATTTTGGACCATACAGGTAGGTCCTCTTACTTTAACCGTTAGATTTATTTTTTAACGGTAGTCTAATATACTAATGTGTATATTAAAAACTTACACTAATGGTTAAAATAATAGTATATACCGATATGGTCCAAAATATATGTTCTATCATAAGTTTAGCTAAAATTTTATTATGTATACATGCCAAAATTTTGTAGGTTTTGTAAAACTCAAATGACTGTTTCGTCCCAAATTTTTCTTTTAATCCGTAACAATTTATATTCTAGCGCATGTTCGGCAATCATTATTCCAACTGTTTTTAATAGTTCTAACTATCTTTGTTATAATGTTGTCTCTTATAAAATTTAAACCCAAAAAACGGTTCAAATTATATTAAAAAAAAAAATGTAACCGCTTTTTCAAATAAACTACTAGTTTCACAATGTGTTATGAATTTATTTTTCATGTTGCATAGTATTTTTCTTGAGTAATATATAATGAATGTTGGTAAACTTTGATGAAAAAAGAAATGTACCTCAAGTTTTCGAATTGCTGCTTCAGCCTTTGCCTTCTGTAAATTCTCCCACGCTGTAATTTTTGCTTCCTCTCTTTGCCACCTGCACATTACATTTTTAATTTTTAACTTGTTGGAAAATTTTCTATATTTACTTCTGTGTATCTAAGTTGAATGGTAGAATAATAAATCTTCAAGCAAATTTCTAATTTTATAAATTCTATATAATAAATTTTCAAAATTCTCTCTATCTGTACCTGAATTAGAAGCAAATTTCTGTTTTCATGATTCTTACAAATCATTACTTTTGTATTTTTAAAATTATTTCCAATACAAATTCTAATGCCATGTTATACTTAACAATAAATATATATATATTTTAGTATAATTCTATGTTATATTTTTATGCACAATATTATTTTAAATGTTACATATATTTCTTATTACAAATTTTATGGTTTGAAACTTACAAAAGAAGTATGATATATAAAAAAATTTATACCAATTATGTTAAACTTTGACATATGGTACCAAAATTTGACATTGCATCGGAGATGCTCAAAGTCGTTGAAAATTAAATATAGAACAGAAAAAATAATGCTGAGAAATCTGAAACAAACATACTTTAAGTTTTCCATAGCTGCCTCAGAAAGATCAAAAGAAGAAGATGACACTCCCACAGCATTCTCACCCAAGTCATTAGCACCAGTCTGATCTTTCTTACTCATTCGGATTCCACGCTTTTTAGTCCACCGGATCACGGTGGCTCTTTTGTCAACCTGCACATCCCTGACTTCTAACTTAGCAGAGTGATCACTCTGCTGCTCCATTATAGAAAGGAGAGCCGGAGGAGAGGAAGCGAACGAAGACCTCCCTATGGTGGAGGAAATGCTGCACCTGCAGCATTCCTTAGGGCTCATTTGGGTCGCCATGTCTCGCTGTGAGACGGCACATAAAACCAGGGTCTCCTCATTCTTCTCTTTCCCCAGGTTCCTCACCTGCAACATTCTATACACGGTGACAAGGTAACATATGTAAAATCAACATTTTTAAATGCAGAACAACATGGTTAAAAAGAAAGGCTTTAAGATCGTGTTTGGCGATACAATTAGAACTAAGTTTAAAATGATTTTAACGTCGCATGTGATAACTTTACATTATAATTTATTTTTACTTTATACTATAACATGTAAGAGTTTTCGACTATAACAATTCTAACTATGGTTAGAATGGAGTTGCTAAATGCAACCTAAGTCTAATGGTTTGATGGTTGTCTGGAGTTCATGCCTTGATAGGAGGGAGAAATGAAGGAGAAGATTAGTAGAAGGATTTCAAGATTGATGCTTATTGGGTTAAAAAAAAAAGAATAGAAATTGATTGAATAAGGAATTTTACCTTAGACTAATTTAATCTCTCTCAACATGAAGGACTAAAGTAGACAATCTATACCAAACAAAATAAGCAAAAATGTCATCCCCTGTCTCTACAATGTCCTCACATATATTATATAAATTTCTTTCATTTCTATTTTCTTTCTTTCTTGCAAAACACAGGCTTGAGATATTTTGGCATAACCCAAAAAAAAAAAAAAAGAAAAGAAAAGAAAAGAAAAAGAGGGGAGATGATAAAACATGCTAGCTTAGTACCAAAACACAATTCAAGGTTCAAGCGATACAAGAACGTGAAAGAAAATTGTACCTTGGGAGAAGGGCAACCGTTACTCTCCCTCATTTCTGGCCATCCCGGGCCGCCACTAGCCAATCTCGGCGGTCCTCCTCCGCCGCCACCGTACAAGCTTTCGGCCACCAAAACTCCGGTGGAAAACGGCGAATGATAGTTGGAGCAATAGGCTGCACTAGCACTACTACTACTCCTCCCAGTTTGCACAATTGGACCACTCTTGGACTTTGGCCTCTTCTGAGCCAGAGAATTCGAGTTCTTACTACTATTATTAATATTACTAACACCATATCCGGATAGAGGGCTGCAAATCCACCTCTCTGCATCCTCCCACTTGGACGGCAATGTCCTTCCACTGCTGAACATCATACCGATTTGCCGCCCTCCGGCGACACTCGGTGGCGGAGGCACGCGCTCCGAGGCCCAACCCTTTTGGCATCCGATGTTGCTCCCCCGGTATTGTGGAGCTCCGGGGCTTGGGAATGAGCCAAGATCATGGGAAGCAGAACGTTTCCTCATAGCTTGATTTGCTCAACCACAAGACCAGTTCCTTGTGTTACTTGGTCATTATATGTAAAGCAATACAAACAATAAATACATATATATATTTGTTGTGATTGAGAAAATCTTTATTGGGATTTCTGTGTTATTTTCAGCCGTCTTATACAGCTGTAACAGTTTAGCCAGTTTGCAAGTTTTGGCCTTGTTTAGAAGTTTTTTTGGTGTGTCTCTGTTTGATTTGATTGGGCCACCTGCGATTAGGATCATTTTAAGTTTATAATGACAAACGGATTTTTAGGTTTATGCCAAATTTGGGATTGGACACTAATTGTCTAAGCATTATTTTGAAGAAGACAAACTTGGGCATTAAAGACGTACGGTGTGTGGGCAGGCAGTATAATTGCAACATTGATAACTGTATAGGTTTTACTTTTATCCCTTCTTTCAACCTGTGTCGTACAGGGAATCATGTGGATGATTTAAATAAGATTTGGATTTTCTTGCAGACGTGTATTGGCTGACTAAAATTCCTGTACCAATTCTTCAAATATTGTGGTTTTGAAGAAAGAGTTGAAATTTTTTGTGATAGGGAAAAAAATAATTGAGCCCCCTCCAATGCATTTGCCTCCTTCTCTGGTTAGAATGTGTACTGTAATATATAGGAGGAGCTTTACATTACAATAAATTTTTATTTTATATTATAATATGTGATAATATTATACTATTTGTGACTAAAATTATATGGTTAGAACTATAACCGTGCATTTTAACAGTATTTAAGTATTTGTCTGCTTTTATAGTTTTTGGTAAAATTAGTTCTAACTAAAACTTTTGGTTATTACAGTGTAAAGTTACAATTTCATGTGTTACAGTGACCAAAAAAATGAACCATAGTTAAAACTTTTACATGCTACAGTTATTAGTTTAAGAATATAAGTTTTAACCACACTTACTAAACACTTTTTTTTTTTTTTAAATTTTGAGGCAAGGCATCATTTGAACACAAGGATGTGCCTATGGTTTGCGGATCTTGAAGAATGCCTTAACCAAGCCATAAGAATTCTCGAAGTTTGAAACCAACAGTGGAGTTTAGAATGCATTTTTGGAATTTATAACTTGTGACACAACATTGCTTTCAATTATAAACAAATCTGACAAAAAATTAATTCAACGACTAAAATAATAGTTTTTATTGGTATTAAAAAAATTATAGTTTTAATATAAGAATTCCTAATTAATTAAAAGATATTGTCATTTTGGTACCCTGTGATATCATATTGTTTGCAAAATATCAAAACGATACCCTTTAGTTTTTGAAAATATCATGTTGTTACCTTGAGTCTATGTTTTGTAACGTGAAATTTCTAATTTACTCATTTATTAATAAACTTCAAATTATTTTGTGAAACTAGAATAAAAAATAAATACAAATAATACAAAAAATTAAAAATTTCACATATATGCTTATCTTTGATGAGTTTTGTTTAATCTTTTGTTTTGATTTTCTATTATAATTTTATAAAATTAATTTGAGATTCATTAAAAACAAGGTAAAAAGAAGATTTCATGAAAAAAAAATGATTTTAGGGTATCAAAATAATATTTTTAAAAATTACAATGTATTATTTTGATATTTTTTTAACAATAATATATCAAAATGATGTTTTTTTAAAAAAACAGGTACCAAAATTCCAAAAACTCAGTAATTAACTGTGTTGTTTGGACTGGTCAAGGACTCAAGGGGTTCAGAGTCAGACCGGGAAAGTTTTCAATTAGATGTTCATGAACAATTTACAGTGGACTGTGAATTTTAATACAGCACTATTTTTTGTCGGCCTAAAAGGAGATTCTTTTATTCTTCTTTCTCAGGAAGAAATACTATTGTTTTACCTCCATATGAAAGGTGCTTTCTTACCTAAAACAAAAAAACAAAAAAAAAACAACAAAAAAAACAAAAAAAACAAAAAATGAAACCGAGTAAGTTCATTAGAGTACTTTGGTTTTTTGATAAATAAAAGAAAAGACTAGGAAGGAAAGAAGTTGAAATTTTAAACCCTATTATGTTTTAATCTTTTCAACTTTTCGGAGGGTGAGAAAAAAAAGTTTAACAAAACAAATAGGGTACTAAAATAATTACATTTCCTTAATCACCTCCCACCCTACGACTTTCTCATTACTACAATAAGGTTTTTATGATAGTGTATCTCTGTCTTGTAGGGTGTATTTCTGAACGTTAGATCTAATCAAATAACATTGAAACAATAAGAATACTAAGGGTCGTATAATTTTTTTTTTAAAAAAAAACATACACAAAACTAATAGAAACTAACAAAAATATGAAAGTTCAAACATTACTTAACTGCTAAGATTTTTTTTTTTTTTTTGGATACCCTACCAAATTCTCATTAGCATAAAATGTATGACATGAAATAGATTCACATAGACATGTTTCCCTCTCTTCTCTGTCTTCTACCAAACGCCATAAAAACTGTCTCATTCTTTCGTATGCCGTCCTTGTTATAAAACCAAAATAAATTTGGAAGATGAACCAATCAGTTTCAGTTGGATGTTGAAATGTGCTTCACATGACATTGATTTTGTAATAGTTTGAGGTGGAACCCACCGAGGTTTCCCTTTGCACGGGCAAGGGGTGTTGAGAGATTTGGTGTCTTTTTGTATTTCATGATTGCTCTCAATACAGTGTTTGTAACGCAGGTTCCATGCTTAGCTTGAAGCATTATGAGTCTATGACTCTTTCTCTCTCTCTCTGTTCCTTTTTTTTCCTTTTATTTTGGTGAAATTTTTATTTATTTATTTATGGAAGGAGGGTGAAATTTCAACTTGCTACGAGCTCATCTCCGCATGAGCTGGCCGTTGGCCCATCATTACTGTGGCCTCGGAGTTCTCCAATTGCCCACATGATGAGCAATCTTATTTAATTCTACGAAGTTATAACTCTGTTATTAACAAAACAATAAAACCAATATAAAAAGTATATCATAATTTAGACTAAGACTTACAGTTTTATAAGTAACGGGTTATAACACCATGGGATGAAAATGATTTTTCATTCAATAATATTTACTCATAAGTTGAGGGTAAATTACACTAACCTTTGTGTTTTATCAAAATTATAGAAACACTTTCTAAACTAAAATTAATTGTACTGACATCCTCTCATCTTAACTCTGTTAATGTTTATATGAAATGACCAAAATACACTTTGAATCTTAGCCATTAATTTAAGAACATCAAATCACTACCATTTGATCCCTATAATTTCTAACACTTTGAATCTTAGCCATTAATTTCTAACACCATAATTAAAAAAACGTGTTTGGCTGAATGTAGGGGCATTTTAAATAAAACTAAAGGTCAAATCACTGCCAATTAACAGAAAGGATTTTTTTATAAATTTTTTCTAAAAAGTCAAGAAGTGTTAGTATGATTTGTTTTAGTCCAAATGGTGTCTGTGTAATTTTAGTAAAACTCAGAAGATGTCAATATAATTTATCTTAAATCAAGAATTTGTGATCTAGTTTTGTGCGTGACCATAATTCATATTCAATAACATATATATAGGTATATAGGGAAATTGCACCAAATAATAGTTTCAATTGTTCATGTAAGTAAATAACCCTTTAAAAATATTTTAGTACATAGCATTTTTGAAATCACGTATTCTTTTTAGACATTTTAGTTTTTAATTTTACATCCTCCTTCTCCTTTATTTCTTCTTATTTTTCTCTTCGTTCTTGTTTTTCATTCTCTCTCTACTGCTTCGTGTTTCTCTTTATGTCACTCTGTAAAAAATAAATTTTATTTTAATTTAATTAGGCTATTTACTAAATACTTTTACATTTTGTTCTATTTATGTTTATCTCAATTAATGATGGCCTAATTCCTGCATTCGTTTTTTTTTTTTTTTTTGGTCTTGAATATGATTGTAATTTCAAGAGAAAATTAAAACAAAAGAAAAAAGACTATGGTGACCTTTTTAAATAAATAGACAGATTTTTTTCTTATTTTTTTACAAGTGTTCAAACTTTTTAAAAATAAAAAAAAATTATACCCCTTTTTTATATAATAGTACATTATTATTTAATATCAATACATCACTGATTGATATATATATGTATATATATATATATATCATTGGTTTACTATAGTTTTATCATTAATTTACTAATGATTTATCATCAATAAACTCGTAAATTATAAGTGAAATTGGTTAATCACTTGCTAACATTAGTCAATCATTGATAAGTTAATTAGTGATAAACTATCAAGTTAATTAGTAATAAACCACAAATCAAAATTCCTATTGTATTATATCTGCAATATTTAAAAGTAACTGTAAGTAACTTATGTGCAAATTTTGTGCACCAAAAGTTGTGGTCAAAATTTTGCTAAGTACTCTGAAGGCAATTTAGTGTCATAAGAATTATTATTTAAATCTAATTTTTGTGCAAATCATATAAGAGTAAATGTGGGGATCTACAAGATTAAAATATCATGATGCAATTCTAAGCAAAGTATGAGTTAAGCATTTAATGATATGAAGATGAAAGTTAGACAATATATAAGGGAAAAGTGAGCTAGAAAGTTTAACTCTTGTAGGATTTGTTGCAACATATCTTGAAATGAATATGCAAAATGAGAATTATACTCTATAAGATTTTGCGATATGAGAATTATACAATATGAGAATTATGCAATATAAGGATTATGCAGTATATGAATTTTACAAGACCTTATTATGAAGTTTCAAAATAGTTTAAACAGACCAGGACCTTACCGATTTAGCTGAAAGTCCGTATTATGAAGTTTCAAAACAGTTTATAAGAAATGATCTGTGTTATGTTAATTTCGAAGCCATGTAAGGTGATGTAGACGTAAAATTTGAGTCTAGTGTATCTAATTCAAGTGGTTTAGTGATAAACTAACAATATAGATTTAGTCAAGTGGCATAAGGAAGATGACTTTCAAATGCTATGTTGTATGTTTGAGGTAGCATTCAAACCTCACCTATAGCATGAGGAAGATGATTTTCAAAAGCTTGCACATGTTTGACTATGTTTGTAATTATTATGCTTGATGTTTAGGAACCAAATTATAAAACTTGTTTTGCATTTGTTATGCTTCATGTCAAATTATGGTATATGGTGTGCTTAGCAACATTTGATATGCTTAATGTTCTAAATATTATACTATGACATTAGCATGTTCACCAAAGTCTACAAGATTGGTAAACTAGAGTAAAATAATTATTGTACCAACCTACTTGATGTGAAGTTTATGTTAAATTTAAATCTCCCACGAGAGAAGTATCATGTTAAAAAATATGATTTCTATAAAGGAAGTACTATGATAAGAAAAGACTCCCACGATAGGAGCATCATATTATGTTAAAATTATGACATCGATGTTCGATGGCCTTGTGCAATTGGTATGTACACTTGGCCCATAAGTTCAAGATAAGATAAGAAAGATAATAAGATATGCATAATAAAGCATGAAAGGAATCGTGCATTGTGTGTATTCCTTTTAAGGAATGTTTTATGAGAAACATTTTATAAGAAATACTTACAAGAAAATATTTATGAGAAATATTTATGAGAAATATTTATGAAAAGCATTTTACAAGAAATGTTTATGAGAAATGTTTTATGAAAATTTTTTGTGAGATATGTTTAGACTTATTGAGTGAAAGCTCAATCTAGTTCTTTCATTTTGTAGGAGATACTACAGAAGGCTTTTAATTATATTTCAAGGGCTTGTCATGGCAGTGAAATGAATACGAAGTTTGAGATTGGATACCTCTACAATTATTTTCCACTATTTTAAAAGAGAATGTGTTTTGATAGTTATAAGAAAGTAAATGTTTACTTAACTAGTGTTCTAAATGTTTTGGATGATTACAAGTTTAACTTTTGTAGTTATTTTTCTGTTTATGTTGCAATATAAGTTACAACAATTTTAGAAAAAAAAATATTCTACAATTTCTTTTACTAGTGATTAAGATTAAGATTGCAATATCTGTTTTAAGCAAGTTAAGTAATAGCTCAGGAAGCCAGGTCATCATAGGTACATCACTTAATATCAGCTCATCATTAACTAACATCAAAACATCATTGATTAATCATTGAAAAAAAGTGTCCACTTCCCTAATTTCAAAGGCATTTGGGTACTCATTTTAGAAATTTAGGGGATGTTTGTTTGGGGGTTTCAAGTAGTTTAAAGCCAAATTTGGATTTGAGCTGGTGTTTGGATCATTTTTAAGACCGAATCTCAAATCATTGACAAGATACTTCAAACAAAAAACTCACCAAAATCTAGAATCAGCCCCCTTGATTTTGAGATGCTTGAACTATTTCTCTTACATGGGCTCTAAACTTTTGACTCTTTTTCATATCCAAACACAATTTTAGATTTAAAATTTTATTTTGAATTCTACTTCCAATCCATACTTTTCAAACTTTTTTTATTTTAAATCCAAAACTTCAAACCACTATGATTCAAATCCCTCAGACAAATAGACCCTTAGACACTCAAGTAATCAAAATTTTAATTTGTTGGCAGCTTAGTCTCTAGTTTAAGATTTTGGATCTTTAGATCCCTAAACTTTTAATTTGTTAGTGCCATTAGTCCCCATCTTCTTTTTTGTAATAAATGGCATAAAATATTTTAATATCTAGCAGCTTTTTGTGATCCTTAAGTCCCCTTTTTAACGGAAAAATCTTAACAGCTCTCCCTCTCTGTGTTAAAAAAGCTCTCTCTTTCTTTAAATATATCATTTTTTTCTAAAATAATGTTTAAATACCCTAACATAAAGTTAATTATGATAATTAATGATAATAAAACGATTGATAATAAACAAAAAAATTCACGAATACATTAAGGAAATTGGCTATTCATTCCATTATATTTTGGGTAAGTAGGTTGTAAATTACAACAACACAATTAAATAACATTAACACAACAATTAGTTGTGTCGCTATGTTGCCCTCCTTGCCGAGACCTTTATGCGTTGCGACCCCACCCCTTCCACTTGCCCTCACCCTGCAATAGACAACCTGTAACGCCTCAAAATTAATTAAATGTTATTAGTAAGTAAAATGATAGATTAGTGTACCATAATGAGTATTTTAAACTTAATTTGATTATTTTGTAAAATTTCTAAATTTATGTTTTTTTATTATTTTAATGGCATTTAATTACTCTTGATTATTTTTAATGGTTATTTTAAATTTTAAAACAAAACAATTTGATAAATACCAAACATATCCCATTTGGGAACCTGTGTGCTGCACACTGTTTCTTGCAGCAAACTGCTCTCCCTCTCTTTATGTATCTCCCTCTCCCTCTCACTCTCCCTCACTCTCTCTCTCTTGCTTGTTTCCTCCCCTTTTCTCTCTGCCTTTCTTTCTCTCTCTTCTTTTCTCAAAATTTTGAGTTTTAAAATCAAGTTCAAGTTTCGGATTAGTGGATTGGAAGCTCGGGAACATGATTGAGTAACCAAAAACAAGATTCAAAGCTTAATCAAAGGTTAGTTTTCAAATTTTTTAAAACTTTTTCAATTTTTCAATTTTCCTTGCATTTTGAAATTTAAGCTTTCTTAAGCTTAGAAAACCATCAATCTAGGTTAGAGGAACTTAGAATAACTAGAATCTAAGCTTAGTTTGAAGAAAAATGAATTTAATCAAGATTTTTCATTTTTTTTCTATTTTTTCTCTATTTTCAGATTTATTGAAACTTTTTGTCCAAATCTTGTTTAAATTAATTTAATAGTGTTTTATGATGTTTTACTATCATCTAAGTATGTTACCCATGCCTGAGAAATGAGAAAAACAGGTTAAAATAAAGATTTGGGTTGAGGAGGCCGAAATTCGTGCCTGAAAAATTTTAGAATTTTTTCAAATCGACAGGCCAAACTTCGTGTTCCGCAGGCAGGATTCAAGGGTTCGGCAGGCCGGATTCATCTGTCTGGTAGGCCAAACCTGGAAACGTTCGGCCGACCAGACTTGGCTTTCCAACAGGCCGAACTGCACAGTTGGGCTGTTCGAACCAGGGCAACCGACAGGCCAACCGAACATAGTGAAATTTTGTTATTTTACATCCGTTTTTGCTATTTTGAACCCCGATTGAGATTTTAACGACATAGTATAATTTTATAAACTTAAATAGCACACTAAGACACCATGAGATAGTTTAGTAACATAAAATGTCTTAAGCTAGATACTGACAGACTTAATGATTATACATTTAAGGTAGTTCGTGGATCCACAGAGCTAACATATAGCAAACCAGGATTTTAGTGTGGGACACCAGTACGAGTATCGAGGTAGGACTTCTATCCTCTCCTTGGAACTTAGTTTTAAAAATGATTTTGGCCTAAATGGGATTTTCATTAAAATATTTTCAATGATGATTTGAAAAAGGATTTCAATGACTGTTTTCCTAAACAGTAGGCTGAGGTGAACTTTTATAATAAACCTCATAATAAATATAAATGAGAATAGTTAGTAAAAAGAGACTTCTAATAATTATAGAGAATACATATAAGGGCATGATGTCATATCAGAGATCAGATCGTGTGTGTGCGACCTTGGGGGCAGGTCTCGAAACCCAGCTAGGCTACTATGGTGGTGTTGCATATATGATTTGCCTAGAAAAGAGAAAATGATATTTTTTCTGGTCGACCAATAAATGGTTTTGGTAAGATAAATTTTTATTGAATTTTATTTATTTACTTATTCAAGTTCATTCTCTAACTATTTTCTTGAAAAATGGAATTTTTCCTTTTAAAATTAAATGTTTTAAAAATCTAGTCCTACTGAGCCTTCCGCTCATATTTTATTTGTTTTAAAATCCTTTCCCCCTCTAGGTGGATATCAGCTTAGGATCGAATAAGAGTACACAGACAGGACATTCGAGCAGCAGGAGAACCCAGTAGGTTATTTAAATTATAAAATCAAGGCATGTATAACTTTAACTTTCTCTTTCTTTATTTTGGACTATGGTTGTAATTTAATTTTATTAGTACTATGTGTGTACATAAGATGTGGGTCAATGGGACCCATTTCTCATCTCTCCTTATTTCTTTATCATCATTTCCTTATTGTTTAATTTGTTATTCTTATGTGTTTAATTATTATAATTGCTCGCTTTAAAAAGGTTTTAAAATTATAACATTTTCATAAATAATTTCTTAATTCTTAAACTCATGTTTTAACTAAATTTCTAATTAATTAGCTTAATTAAATTGCCACGTCACCTCCCGTACTCCAGGGTATGACACAACCCCGACCCTGTGCAACACCGTGACGCCCGGCATGATGTAGTGCAAGCCATCACCCCCACTCGTGCTTTGTGCCCGTTGCCCTCTCATTTCTTTCGCCGATCCCCCTGTCACCCTTCGCCTTTATCAGTTGTTGCCTTCACTCCTTCGCCCACCTATATTGAGATAAAGGGGTAAGATCAAGAAAGAGAAGACAAAGTAAAGAGAGAAGAGGGAGATAGAAAAATTCAAAGAGAGAAGGGGTGAAAAGAGAAAAAAGAAATAGAAAAAATTATAATAAAGTTTCCTATTTTTTAATGTTTTATTTTTTATATACTTAGTTGAAAACTAAGGGTCCGTTTGTTTTGAGAATTCTTTGAATTCTTTAGACTTAAATTTGGATTCGAGTATTAAGAATCCTTTAGATTCGTGTTTGTATCCCCCAAAATCTAAATCCTTTGAGTATCAAGAATCCAAGTTTTCAAAGTTCTGACTCTCTCCTAAACTTTTGATACTCGGATATCTCTACTACAATAAAGCTAAAATTATCTCTCCTATATTTGAGAAAAAAAAAATCATAACTTCTTCATTTGTTATCCAATTGAGATGATTCTTTTTTTTATTATGTTTCTAGTGAAGAGAAAATAAATTAAAATCCATGTTGCATATTTTTTAGAATCATTAACATTAAGATTTTATTAGATTTGTTGACAAATCAAAAACTATTTTCACTATCTCTCCAAACACAAATTCTAATCTTATTCCATCTCAGATTAAAACTTAAATGCACATTCAAACGTCAATTCGGATAACAATTCAAATCACTAACTTAAATTTTAATTCAAATCATACTAACTCAAATCAAATCACTAATTTGAATCCTTTGGCTAATCAAATCAAATCACTAAGTTAAGTACTAGTCAGAAAAAATATTGTTTATAGACGGAATTTGACAGAGGGAATATTTTGAATAGTTTTCTATAGATTGGGGATACTTTGATTGGTTTTACAAAATTAGAGGGCAAAGTGAATCATAGTATATAGTTCAGAGGAAATTTATGAAAATAATATTTAAAATGAGGACTTATAGTGCCAACAAAGTTTGAGAACATGAATCTCTAAATTATTAAAATAAGGATTATGGTGCCAACAAATTAAAAGTTAAGGAACCAGATTTTGAAAATAAAGACCCCAATACCAAAGGCTACAAAATTTAGGAACCTCCGACATAAAAATCCCTTTTAAGAAACATTGGTCATTTGCAAAGCCCTAACAATATTATATGATTTTCTTTTTCCCATCTTTCTCTCTCTCTTCTTTCAAGTTTCACCCTTCGCTTTTTGTCTTTTGCCTCAGATAACTTCACTCTGAGTAACTCTCTCTCTCTGCTAATATTCTGTGCATAAATTTGCGTCTTGCTCTGTGAACACAAACAAGCAGACAAGGAACATGGAGAGGGGGCCATGATCTTCATAGAAGGGTATTGTCACATGTGCACTCATAGCTAATGGGCCATCTTTTTTTATTCTTATCTTCGTCTCTGTAATAAGGACTTTATTTTTAGGGTGTTTCGTAAAATTAGTTAGAACCAATTTTTTAGTTCAAAATACTGTAGCATATAAAAATTTTAATCTTGTGTCTTTTATTATAACATGTAAAAACTTGACACTATTGCTTAACCAAAAAAGTTGGTTTTAATCGACTTTACCACACCCTATTTGTTCTTCGTAACTGGCTTTTGGTCTTGTTTTGATGATGAAAAAAGTTCAATCATAAGCCCCTGGTTGATCATCATGCGCATGTTGATCCAAACATGCTTCTTCTTTCTCTTCACGACATGCCATGTTTATGAGGAGAACAGCCAAAAAGAAATCAATCTTTCTTTTTTCTTTTGTCCTTTTTGTTTATAGAGGGAATTAGTCTCCATTGAAGCGTCCATTTTTGCACGGGCCTACTCAATTGGTCAAGATCAAACTATTGTGATAAATTCACGCAATGCATTAAACTAGAAAACTTATAGACCGTTTGAAAGTATATGTAGTTGGAATTAACAATTAAAACGTAAAATATTATAGCAATTTTAATTTTATACAGAAAAATATTATAACAAAATTAGTTTTTTTTAGTTCAAACTAAGTTCTTTAACAAGCTTTTTGTAAGTTTTGTGATTAAAAAAACAATTTTCTTTTTTTTTTTTTGTAGACTTGAAGTTATGACTTTAACGCATTTATGAACAATTACACAATCACTAGTTAGTCTCAATTGGCTCAAGTTTTGTAATAATAAAAAGTAAAAGGCATTATTCGAAAATTTTCCATGCCTCTTTAAAAAAGCTTTAAGAGTAGTGCTAAACGGTACAACCTTTATTTCAAACTCTTTTTTCAGTTTTAATTTTTTTTTCAAACACATTTATTAATAAGTCACTTTTTTCAACCATAAAAATAAAGGAGCGCCTCATTTCTTTTTAAACCAAAATTCACTCTTTTTCTCGGGGGAAAAAAATCACATCTTGAAATCCATTATTCAAGAAATACTCCATTTTTATGACAAACAGAACTTGAGAATCTAATGAAAGTACTTAAATCAAAACAAAGAAAAATAATGATGGTGTCATGTCGGAAACTTGTGGAAAAAGGTTGGACTGGATATTTTTGGTTTATTATGGAAAAGAGTATTTCCATGTCCAATTTCATTTGAAAGGAGATGCCTTTGGATCCCATTCAAAAAATAAAAAATAAAAGCATCACATTCATCATGAAATTTTACCATTTACTCAAGAGCATGAATTAAGAACCATAATTAAAAGCAGTTTTTGATCTTTCAATTGATAGTGATCTCCTGATCTTTTACTTGAAGCACATAACCAAAAAAATCTAAAACCATTTTGTGGTGAGAGCATGATGCTTCCCAAAGTTTTTCAATGTGTGTTACTTGGGTCATCCCGCACCTTTAACCTAAAAATTCCGAAATTAATGAGACATATAACCTAATTATAATTCTAGAATTAAAATATAGCTCCATTTTCTTAATATTTTACATTTAACGATATTATTAAATTAATTACTATATAATTATATAGGACAAAATATAACATTATTATGATATTACTATGTATTTATGGTTATTTTAAAAATATTTAGAAAACTGTGTTAACTTTTAATTTCATCATAATAATTTTACAATTTTTATAATTTTGTGGGAAAGTTTTATTAATGTTATCTTTTAATACTTACTTTTTATAAATATCACACGTAATTAATTGTGATCTAATTTAAACATGTAATATAAGTGATAGTGTGACATAATTTTTTTTAAATGTGACATAAATAAACATATCTTTTCTTAAAAATAAAAATTGTAGCAGATAATATTTTTCTAAAACTAATTATAGTAAATAGTAAATTTTAAAAATATTTATAATAAATATCAAATTTATTGTGTAAATAATTTATTTACCCCTATGTAGATTGTAAATAATGATAGATTTAAGGTTCAAATAATTTATTTATCCATTTGTTTACAATGCACATAATTCATATTTACACAATAATTAAGTTATTTTCATCGTAAATTTATTATTTATTATAAATATTTTCAAAACTAAAAAGTAAATCAAGTGATATACCACTTTTTTTCCACCGCTATTGTGTTTTCTATTAATTTTTTCTTCCTTTGATTTATACAATTTTTTTAACTAAAAAAGTCAAAATATCTTTTGACAATATATATTTGCCTAACCTTTATTTAAACTCCTTGTGATCAATAATGGGTTTTTATTTTTTAAAAGCTACCTCTTTTAACGAGATGTGGACTTCCAAAAACAAGGCCACAAAAGGGGTAGTTCTCAAACGGACCTTAAACTGAGGTCTAGGACCAGGCCGACCAGGCCCAACCAATTATTTTTAAAAAAAGTGTTGACACGTGTACATATAGAAACCACCACCGGTTTGGAGATGTGCGGCCAGGATATTCTACAATCCACGTCCACCAAAATTGTCCAGGTGTTCAACAAGACAAAAGGCTGGGTCATGGTGGTGGGCCCTCTCCGGGCACTTGAACAACGACACTATTCTTTATTGGGGAGGGAAATACGTTACAGCAACTAAAGGGCATGCGCCCCTTGCCAAATGCACATAATAATCCACTTTAGTGGAAATTGCACCACCGCACTTGTACCAAGAATTTTTATTGTTTTGTTATCTTTTTCCTCCCCTTTTGGTCAACCAACTGTCAAATAAAATAACACAACGAAGGTAAGTGAGGCCCTCGAGTCACACCACCGCCGCAGTAGAATAGGGAAAAAATAAAATGGGACCAAAAAGATCATGATAATAATAATAATAATAATAATACAATCATTCATCAAACTATTTTTAAGCCAAACAACTAAGCCTTTAGATGTTTGACAACCTTTAAACTTATGAGTTCAAACAATAAATTATAACAAGTAAAAACTTTATACTGTAATATATAAGAGCTTTATACTGTTTAAAATAGTGTTTAGCTTGGTGGTTATAATTATTAGTAAGAACTTTAAACACTGTAGCATATAAGAGCTTTACACTGTAGCATTTTTTTTTAACTTACTGTAGCATTGAAAGCTTTACACTGTTCTTAGATAAAAAATTTGTTAGAACTAACTAATACCAAACAAGCTGTAAGTTTAAAGTTATAAGTTCAAACTAAAATTACCAAACACCCTATACAACTGAAACATTGGTGTTTTATTTTCCTTAACAATGTTAGTTGTTTTTAGAATTTAAGTTTTGAATCTTCCCTTTATACCACCTCACTTTTATCAATTGAATAAACACCAGTTGATATGTTGCTGCAAAATTTCAATTCTCATATAATATAATTTTAAGATTTTGGGGTAAGTGACTCCTTTTTAAAACTTTTTTTAAATGGTCAAAATTTTTATAAATTAAAAAGATCATTTTGGAAATCAATGACGTATCAATGATATACTAATGCTAATTAGTTTATCAATAATATACTCATATACGTTATGTATTAATTTGTAGTTTATCATTAATTAACGTGATTATTTTATTTACTCAATAATATATTTGTTTGTCAACTATGAATCATTAATAGATTAGGGATAAACTAATTTATCAGCGATGGGCTATAGTTAATCAAT